>CM053265.1:66417223-66631080 GCA_028583415.1 Protea cynaroides
TGATCGGAAGACCTGTCACGACACGAAACCAAGGTTAGACCGGGTTTTTCAGAGTGCGGGTCTTACAAAACAGGCTCGGACAGACATACCGGTCTCACTCAACAGGGCATACCGATCTGATTATAGTCCAACCAGTATGCACCTGCGGTATGTACCACAGTACCATACCACAGGACTTTTGTCCAGCCGGTATGCGGTATGTACCGCAGGGATTTTTGTCCCACTGGTATGCCCTATGGTATATACCGCATGGGCATACCTTAGGACTTGAGTCCCGCTGGTATACCTTACGGTATAGCATACCGTAGGACCTATTGGTCCAACAGGTATGTCCAATGGTATGGGTCCGAGAGCCCAATCTCAGACCTTCCTCTCTAGTCAGTTCAAAGCATGGCTTCAAGGTTCCTCCTAAACCATCATAGGGTCAAGATACGGTTAGGTCACTTAGGTTTAGATTATTTGTCGCTTAATATCATAGAACGATGCTCCCATCCTTCTCAGAATGGATCTCAAAGAGAACTAGGGTTTTACAGTTATAGGGTTTTGGATCAATACGCCATTTCACGGCTTTGATACGTAATCTAAGCATTATTACAGAGGTAGAGCACTTACCGGTGTTTGTTGAATGACGGTGCTCTCCTCCAACGGAAGATCCCTTCTCGAACGGCTTCCTTCCTCTCTGCTCCTTCTTAGATCTCTTCCAAACGGCTCTAAGGTTTGAGAGTGTTTGGAAAGGATCTAAGGAGAAGGAAGGATACATATATAGACTGGGAGACCATTCTAGAAAGGTCTCCTACATCTAAAAGGTTTCCTAAACTCGTATTCAGAGTGTGGGACCCACTGGAGTCCATCTACACTCGCTTTGCACATACCGGTCTCACTCAGAGTGCAGTCGGTATGTGAAATCGGTACGAGAAAATTAGGTTTTTCAATGTTGTTTCTCATACCTGGATGCGGTGGTTCGTCCCCCGTCCTCTTATTCGGTCAGATTATGATTGGGAGACCTATCACGACGTAAAAACATAAGTTAAACTGGGTTTTCAAAGTGCGAGTCTTACAGGTTGGGCTCTTGGGAAGAGACTTGAACTCCATAAATAAGGCTCCGTCTCCTTTCTTTGTTACTTTGCATTTGATGTACTGAGATTCTACCAAAATCTCTTTTGAAGCTCTTACTCCTTTGCTGTCTAGCTTCTTTCCTTTCTACTTAACCTGTAAGTTCATTTTCTTCCTTATTTTATCCCTCTGTAAAAATGGTTGAAGAGATTTTTGGCTCTGTAGAGTTCTTGAATTGGGACAAGCCGAGGAACTCTAAGGTCACCCCGGTGCCTCGTGAATGCGGACAGGACTACGGTGGTACCCGATGGCCTCCCTCTAGGAGTCACAAGTGACATAGGCACTCTTCTGAGCACATGCCATCTAGAAATCTGACCGCTTTTTGCCTTCTTCTTCTTTACTCCTAGCGAACCCTAGGTCTGCTAGGGTGACATCGACTTTGAGGTTTAGGAACCCTAAACCTGTGGAAAGTAAAGACTCTGGGGAGATCTTCCTTGATGAGTCTGAAGAGCTGGCCATTTCTGGTTAGCTCGTGGTATTGTTAGTAAACTAGATCAGACTACAACGGTCGCTCTCTGGAGAAAAATACAACGTGACTGAGGAAATAGAATTTAGGGCATCCCTGGTCTACGAGAGGTCTTGTTCTCACCTCTTTAATAGGATGTCCCTATACGAAGACATGTTCGTTTCAGGGTTTAGATTTCCAATTCCTTCTGTAGTTGTAGATATCCTACATTTTTATGGGTTGGCTGCAACCCAGATTAACCCAAACAGATGGGGTTGGATCATGGCTTTTTGTTATTTCTTTGCTAGAATAGGTTTTCGACCCACTATTGGCCTCTTCTACGAGCTATATATGCTAAACTCTTTAATTAGGGAGCAACCGTACAATCCAAAAAAAAAAAAAAAAAAAAAAGGCGGAGAGCGGGTAATATTACTTTAGTGCTCATCCTATCCGAGGGGCCAGTCGCTCGAAGATAGTAACTGGGCTACCAACCTCGAACTACTCGTAGAAGGCTACTTTTATTCGAGTTGGATGGAAATACCAGGGGTCATTTGCACTACCATTAAATTACGTGTGGGGGTCACCCTGGGTGACCAAGATGAACGAGAGGTCGACTTTGACTTCGGCCGAGAAAGAGGCCCTAAGTACGATGGGTCACGAGACCACCATCGAGTATTCGAGCCTACGGGAAGGCAATTCCTTGACGTCTCCGCTTTGCTAATTCTTGAGCCTTATTTTGTACATTCTGACCTGTCTGTTTCTCCTTTTTCAGTGTTGTACTACCATGAGTAGTTGCTAAGGATCCTTGCTGATGACGAGGAAGACCTCACTCCCACCGCGGTGGAGATGGCCCACATGGCCACTATTGAGGGGACCTTTTGGTCCTCGACGCCTTATCGGCTTCCTAAGGGGGTGTTTGGTAACACTCCAGAAGTTGGATTCTGACTTCTGGAGCATAAATGGAGTAGAAGCATGTTTGGTAACCCGGTTCGGACTTCTGGAGAATCCATGAGTGAACCGGCTCCAAATGAGCTCTAGAATCCAATTTTTTGGAGCATCAAATAGATGTTTTTCGACTTCAGAGCATAATTTTGGAGTAAAAATCACCCCACACCACTACTACCACCAACTACCACTACCACCACCACAACCCACCAACCACCAACCACCACCCACCACTGCCACCACCCTCCACCACCCACTGCCGCCACCACCACCACCACCACACTGCCACCACCCACCGCCACCTACCATCGCCACCACCACCAGCCACCGGTCACCAACCACCGCCACCACCACTAGCCACCAACCATCGCCGCCACCACCACCTACCACCACCACCAACTATCACCCACCACCACCGCCACCACCATCCACTACCACCCACTGCACCTACTATCGCCACCACCACCAGCCACCACCCACCACCACCACCACCCACCACCACCACCACCACCACCCACCACCACCACCAACTATCACCCACCACCACCGCCACCACCACCACCACCAACTATCACCCACCACCACCGCCACCACCACCACCATCACCACCACCCCCCGTCGCCACCACCACCAACCACCCACCACCGCCACCACCACCCACCTCTGCCACCTACCATCGCCACCACCACCAGCCACCAACCACCGCCACCACCACCCACCACCTCCACCAACTATCACCCACCACCACTACCACCACCATCCATTACCATCCACCACCACCGCCACCACCCTCCACCACCACCACCCACCTACCGCCACCCTTCACCACCATCTCCCACCCACCACCACCATCACCAACCATCACCATTCACCACTAGTGCCACCATCCACCACCCACCAATACCATTTTAGAGTTCATGACTAAATTAAGTTAACAAACATGTTTCTACTCCTATATATTCCTGAATCCTTTTGAAGTTGGAGTAGAAATTTGAACTAGAAGTAAGAATCCCAGAGTTGAAGTTTTAACAAACAGCCCCTAAGAGTGCATTGATCGTCCTTGTCGTAGCCTCTTCAACCTTTGCATATCCAATTGAGTTTTCAATATCAATTAATTGATTTATACGAGATTTCGATTCTAAATTCTTGAATCTTGGTTTTCTTTCTTTTGTTGAATTCATTTAGCTTAGCGCGATCGTGGATTTTATTTTGTGTTTTGTGCTGCACACCTCTTGGATCTGTTCTTGATGGGTTTGCTGAGGTCGGTTTGTGAATTTTAGCAACCATGGATCTTTTGGGTTTCGATATTATACCATCGGATTTTTGCTTCCTCGGCTGGGGAAATGAATATCATGGTCTTATTCTGAGTGACAAATGCTCACTAAGATCAGCTATATTGATGTGTTTCTGATATCATGATCTTATACTAGCCAACAAGGATTGACAAGAGAAGGGAGAGAAAAATAATATATATATATATATATATATATATATATATATATATATATATATATATATATATATATATATATATAGGGAAATGTTGTTGTAATAAGGGTTTGTTATTTTTCCAAATACCACAAGAATTTATTCTGTCACATGGCCTAATGATGTGTCCATTCCAACCATTGGATAAAAAGAACATGGTCAGAGTACCCACATGTCAAATTTCAAACTTTAATTCAATCAAAAACCCGAATATAGCAATACATAAGGGAAACATGAAAGCGAGGGTCCATCCGATCCATTCATTTGAAAATCTCGAAGGACCGCGAAACCCATCTCTGTTTTTTCATTTGCCATCTCTGGTTTTTATTCGAAGGACCGTGGAGCAGAAGCCTGTCAACATTGGAGGGAGCAGAAACATTTGACTGTCATCATTGTCGGACTTTTCACCATTTGAGGTTAGTTTATCATTTGTTCTTTCGTTTCTGTTCCCTCAAGTTTTCCAGTCCTATCAAGATTTTAGTCTGTTAATTCTTAATTAGGTTAGTTTTCTATCGTTTGTATTTCTTTTTGTTAATTCTTTGTTGTGCGTCTTTATAGCCAGCAAACCATGGAGGCAAACCATGGATGCAAGATATTAGAATTCCCAAAATGTACCTCATGTTGGTTTATCTTTAGTCCTGGAGGTTTCGTATGGTCGTCATGGAGGAGAAGAAACCACAAGCAACCACCGCTATCATTTCACTGCCACGGGTTCAGCATCGATCAACATAGGCACTATCGCTGACCTCTTTCCTGAGGGCACTCCAGTTTTTGATAGCATCCACTATCGAAGTGTGGTAAGGGACTTGCGATATGTCATACTTACGAGGCCCGAAATAGGTTATGTCGTTAACAGAGTCTGTCAGTTTATTCATGCTTTTATAGAGGAACATTGGACTATTGTTAAATGTATCCTCTGGTATCTCAAATAGACTATTCAATTTGGCATGTACTTTTGAAAAGGTATCACTCTCTCTTTACAGGCATACTTTGATGCTGACTGGGTTGGATCTCCCATTGATTACTGCTCTACTAGTAGCTACTTCGTCTATCTTGGTCCTAACCTCATTTCATGGAGTTCCAAAAAGCAGACAACAGTAGCGCGCTTGGGTACTGAGTTTGAATATCTTGGACTGGCCAATGCTGCAGCTGAACTCACATGGTTACAACAACTACTTGCTGAACTACAAATACCAGTTGCCTCTTTACTGGTTCTTTGGTATGATAATTTGGGGGCCACATATCTTTCAGTCAACCCACGTTTTCATACCTGAACCAAGCATATTACATTGGATTTCCACTTTATAAGGGAAAAAGTTGTTGCCAAAGAACTTGAAGTTCGTTTTCTATCAACTAAGGATCAAATTATTGATATCCTCACAAAGCCACTACCATTTCAAAGGTTTTCACATCTCCGCAGTAAGCTTGCACACATCTCCTGTCCGCTTGAGAGGAGATGATAAGATGCAATCTGAGATAGTAAGAAAGACAACCATGTAATGATAAGGATGACAAGTCATCTGTCCACATTCATTGTATCAATAATAATTATAAATACAATCATACTCTTAACTCCAAAGATCAAGGATTGAAAAATTCAAACAACTCAGCAAAATTTTCAGTTTGCCGATCTGTTCTTCCACTTTTCGACAGACATCCTCCCGCCACCAAAAGATTCCAGCTCTCCCCATCGGTGATTGATCATCGGTGACCACAAAACAAATTAACAAATTAGAAACAATTGCGCCACAGTCTGCAATCGGCTATCCAAACCAGGATCCCTTCTATTAGATCCGTTGTTTACCCCGGCCAAACCATGCAATCATAATTCTCTGCAACGGCTGAGAAACATCCGCCGCCATCGTATTCAGATTCTCTATTGCCATTGCTTGCTTTTCCGTTGAGATACAGAACCGACTGGCCGAGTCATACATACTTTTCGGCCTCCTACAACCATCAATAGTGATAAACTCCATCCCGACTCGTTAGTTTTTTATCACCAGTAAACCATGGATGCAAGATATCAGAATTCCCAAAATGTACCCCCTGTCGGTTTATCTTTAGTTCTGGAGTTCTCCTATGGTCGTCATGTAAGTTGGGTGGCCCACATGCCACCTGGCCCCACATAAGATGGATGATTAACATTAGGATCCCTGTGACATGTGGCACCCAGATCACCGTCGATCCTTAATGGGAGGAGACGATTGGTCTATAAATAACCCAAGGGTGGGGTCCTGTGTACACTTAAGCAATCAGAGAATTTCCATTACATTCTCTTTTGTCTGAGATTAAGGAGTACATAGAAACCCTACCTCCTTCCCCTCTCTCTTTTCTTTTCTCTGTGCAGCAGGGCATATCAGGGTAGATCAAGAAGAGGACTTCGGTTGGACGGACAATGGTTGGAACAAGTCACACTGGAGGTATTTATCTTCCGCATTAATCTTCAGTGTAGAGACGATAAACTCTTACATTTGGTATCAGAGCAGGGTTTCAGCCACCCATCCACCGATCTGATTTTATAATTGATTTTAATGAATAAAAAAAAAATTTATATGTTTGGCCGGCCGCGCAAGGAGCAGCAGGGCATTGCAGAATCTGCCCAGCCGCCGCTGCTCCTTGCGGCAGCCAGCCATTTTCAGATCTGCTGGCCGCGGCCATAAGGGGCAACCAAGCAGCCAGCCGGCAGCGCTAGGCGCAGCAGGCCAGCCCGCAAGGGCCAGCCTGCCGTGGCCATGCGCAGCCAGCAGGCTGTCGAGGCCAGCCCGCAAGGGCCAGCCCGCCGCGCAAGGAGCAGCAGGCCAGCCCCCATATGCGCAGCAGCGTTTTGCCATGGGATTTAATCCCTCTTTTCTCTCTCTATCTCTCCGGCCATGTGGAGGTGTTCTGACGGTGACCGGTTCTTCACCGGATTAGTTTGGGAGTGCCGGATATTCTGGCACATCCCTGGCACCGCCGTTGCTAGGTTCGGTGGTCTGATAAGAGAGGAAGAGAAAATTTTTTAAGGATGGCAATTTTTGTAAATTTGAGGGAATCTTTGGTTAAATCTAATGAAATTAGGGTTTTAGTGGTTTCGGTTCAACCCGGTTCAATAATATGAGCCGGATAAAGAAAACCCGGTTATGGGTTGAACCGAACCAAATCTGTGACCCGAATCAAACCCTTTTGACCCAAGTTTTTAAACCGGGTGATTCTGTTATACAGATGGTGATGTTTAATAATTTTGGACTATATTTATTATATATCACCATAATATGGTTATAAACCGAACGTCACTGTATAAGTGACTGCACCTTTTTATGACAGTTTGTTCTGAACGTCGCTAAAAGTTAAAGAACAGTGACTATATTGTTATGACAGTGTGTTTTGAACGTCGCTAAAAATCTAATTTTCTTGTAGTGACATTTGCAGACAGAACGTCACTGTATCTATAAACATAACAGAATGTATTAAGGACTGTTTTAGTGACATTTAAAGACAGAACACCACTGTCACTGTATATAGATATACATAACAGAATGTTTTTAATCTTACTGTTTAGTGACATTACAGAATAAACGCCACTAATTATATGAATGCAGCAAGTTGTTTTGAGTCACTGTTTTAGTGACAGTAACAAACGCCATTAAAAGTCAGTGTTAAATTAAAGAATAAGCCATTAGGAACTCTTTTAAGATTATTAGGCTTATATTAACACTTATGAATGTTTGTTTAAAGGATCCCATAAATGACCAAAATGCCCTTATAATAAAGTTGTGTTAAAAATCAAGAAAACCATTAGGTTTATTTTAACACATATAAGTGTGTTTTTCAGGATGTCATAGATGACAAATATGCCCTTGTAATAAAGTTTGATGTTAAAATCAAGGAAATAATTAGTTTTATATTTTAACACATATAAGTGCCTATTTAAGGATGTCATAAAAGATTGAAATACCCTTCTAGTGGTAGGCATCAGAAAATTGCATCTTTTGCATTGGGACTGGATATCATCCCCACAGGGAAATATTCTTTTCTTATGTGAGAAGATGGAATAAGGTAGAATGTGAAACTACAAGACAGTGGGAGCCTTCTTCTGCCTACAAGTGTGGAACAACCTTCTGAATTGTAGTGTAGCATTCTACTCTTATTAATACAGACCTTGACAGATATAGACTATAATCTTAGCCCACAGGTAATTTTGTAGGATACATCTGTCTGTCACTTAAGTTTGATGTCAATCAACTTAGTGTAAAGTTTCACATACTAAAATTGATTATAAGTTTAGCCCACAAGGTAGATTATAATTAATTTTAGTGTGTTACTGATTATTGACGTGGGTTGATATCAGTATAAAGTTGTACGCCAATAAATCTAAACTTCCTTATTGTTGTTTGTAGTTTATAACCAGATTTGTCTCCCAATGCTTACTAGGGAAAATTATTCAGATTGGAAATAGAAGATTTATTTAACTTTAGAGTGCATGGATTTGGATATGACGCTCTGTATAGAAGAGCCCGCTGCTCTTACGGATTCCAGTACGCTAGTCTAAATTGCTCATTATGATAAGTGGGAGCGGTCTAACCACTTGAGCCTAATGCTTGTCATCGACAAGAGCATTAAAGGATCAATTTCTGAATGTAAGAAGGTCATTAACTACATGAAGGCAATTGATGCTCATTTTGTGAGTTCAAACAAGATGTTAGTAAGCACTCTAATGGAAAAATCAGACTCATTAAGTTACAATGGTAAGGATGATGTGTGTGACTACATCATGCGCATGAGGGACATCTCAGCTCAGAGAATTTTGATTTGTTATGAATCAAATTTAGTTGATTCTCATTCAAATAACTGGTGGATTGATTCTAGATCATCAATCCGTATGGCCAATACCATGCAAGACTTTCTGCAGACAATACTTCCTAAAGAAACTGAGAGACATATCCATTCAGGAAATTGGATGAAATCTCAAGTGGAAGTTACAGGTGTCTATAAATTGATATTGCAATCCGGATATGTGTTGGATTTAGGAGAAACCATTTATATTCCATCTTTTACAAAGAATCTGATTTCTGTTTCTAGATTAACACCTTTGGGTTATGTGTTTAATTTTTCTAGTACAGAAATAAGGATTTAAAAAAAAAAATTGATGTATTCATCGGTTCAGGTTCTTTAGTTGATGGTTTATTTCTCTTAAATCTAGATCCAACATATAAAAGTAGTTTACTCTCTGTAAATAATATTGGCATAAAGAGAATGAATGTGAATGAGAAATCCTCTCAGTGATGGCATCTTAAATTAGGTCACATATCTAGTGATAGAATTAAAAGATTAGTGAATGATAGAATCCTTGAGACTCTTGATTTCACTGATCTAGGGTTATGTGTGGACTGCATCAAGGGAAAGCAGACTAACAAAACCAAGAAAAGTGCGGAAAGGTCAATCGAACTACTAGAAATCATACATAGATATCCGTGGTCCATTTTCCACTCCCTTGCGAATGGTCAGAAATACTTTATCTCCTTCATTGATGACCGTTCTAAATTCATATATCTCTATCTTTTAGTTCATAAAGATGAGGCATTAGAAGCCTTTAAGAACTTCAAGACAGAAGTAGAGAAACAGACTGAAAAAGTGATTAAGATCGTAATATCAGATAGAGGTGGAGAATACTACGGTAGAACCACAGAATATGGTCAAAGACCTGACCCATTTGCACGGTATCTTCAAGAGCAAGGTATTGTACCACAATATACCATGCCTGTATCTCCAGATCAAAATGGCATTGCTGAAAGAAGAAACCGTACACTTATAGATATGGTCAGGAGTATGATTAGTAACTGTAATCTACTTTTGAAATTGTGGAGTGGAGCTCTTAAAATAGCGGTATATATCTTGAACAGGGTACCATCCAAGTCGGTTCCTAAAACTCTTTTTGAGTTGTGGAATGGATGGAAACCTAGTTTGAAGCAATACTCGCATATGGGGCTGTCAAGCCAAAATAAGAGTCTATAATCCACTTCTTCAGAAGTTGGACCTAGAACAGTCAGTGGATATTTCATTGGTTATTCTAAAAGATCAAAGGGTTATAAGTTTTATTGTCCCTCATATAGTCTTACCATTGTAGAGTCTAAAGTTGTCAAGTTTCTAGAGGATGAAGACAACAGTGGGAGTATACGGAGTCGAAACATTGAGTTCAATGAACAAGATGTATCGACAATTCCTTATATATCTGGTGTTCAGAGATTTATCCCTTTACCAGTGGTACCTGTGGTTCATGAACAACACTAACTGTTCATGATGAATTACCACATCAGGATACACCACATCAGGAACCAGTTGTCGTTTGAACCTGTGGTCCAGAATCAAGAAACCAATCCTGAACCACAAGTTTTAAGGAGATCATCGAAAGAGAGAAAATCGACAATCCCTTCAGATTATGAAGTGTATATCCAAAACTGTGAAACTAATATTGGAATAAGTGATGATCCGATATTATTTTCACAGGCTATGGGTTGTATAGATACCATTTTATGGCATAATACCATGAAGGATGAAATGGAATCTATGTCAAAGAATCTAGTATGAGAACTTGTAGAATTGCCTAAGGACACCTCTACTGTAGGGTGTAAATGGGTTTTCAAAACTAAAATGGACCCACATAGCAATATTGAAAGATACAAGATTCGACTTGTGACAGAAGGTTATAATCAGAAGGCTAACATTGATTATAAAGAAACCTTTTCGTCCGTGTCTAGAAAAGATTCTTTGGGGATCATTATGGCACTGGTGGCTCACTATGATCTTGAGCTGCACCAGATGGATGTCAAGATGACATTTTTAATGGTGATCTGATTGAGGAGGTATACATGGATCAACTTGAAGGTTTTTACTTCGAATAAAGGTGATCATCTAGTATGCAAGCTTAAGAGATCCATATATGAATTGAAACAAGCTTCCCTATAATGGTATTTGAAATTTGATAGCACGATTACTTCCTACGGTTTTGTGGAGAATCGAGCTGATCAATGCATTTACATAAAGATCAAGGGAACTAATTTCACCATACTTGTATTATATGTGGATGGCATTCTTATAGCTAGCAATGATTTAGGGATGCCACACGAGACTAAATATTTCTTGACCCAAAACTTTGACATAAATGATATGGGTGAAGCCTCCAATGTCTTAGGCATAGAGATTCACATGGACAGGTTTCTTAAGACCTTAGGACTGTCCTAGAAGGGTTATAATAACAAAGTTTTGGAACGGTTCAAGATGAAGCAATATTCATCAAGTGTAGCACCTGTTGTTAAAGGCGACAGACTTAGTCTGGAGCAATGTCCGAAGACCAATCTGAAATAGCAGACAATGCAAAATATCCCTTATCCATAAGTAGTAAGCAATTTGATGTATGTTCAGGTCTGAACCTGGCATCTCATATTCAGTGGGAGTATTAGGTAGGTTTCGAAAGAACCCTGGTTTGCCACATTGGACAATAGCAAAGAAAGTACTGAGGTACCTACAGGGCATCAAGGATCACATGCTCATATATAGACATGTTGATGTTTTGAAGCTAATCAGTTACTCAGATTCAGATTTTGCTAAATGTGGAGATACAAGGAAGTACACTTCTGGCTTCATTTTTGTTTGTTAGAGGAATAGTGTCTTGGCGCAGCATAAAGCAACCTAAGACAGCTTCTTCTATTATTGAAGCGGAAGTGGTGGTGTGCTATAAAACAATTTCTCAGGCATTATAGTTGAGGTAGTTTATCACAGTTTTGAGGTCATAAGTTTTATTGAAAGACCTATAAAGATCTACTGTGACAACACTTCAGCAGTAAGCTTCTCTAATAACACATGCTCAGTGAGTCGCTGCCGACACATTGAGATAAAGTACTTTGTTGTTAAAGAAGACGTTCGAGTTCGTTGCGTTCAAATAAAACATATTGATACTAATGATATGATAGTTGATCCTTACACTAAAGGGCTTCCGCCCAAGGTGTATGTAGTTCACGTGGATCATAAGGGACTATATAAATCATTAAGTTTTTTGAATGTTTTATTTATGATATTGCAATATAAAGTTTTGACGACTCGAAATAAAGTTATTTTCTGTCATTTATTTTGTTGTATACATAAAGTTTTGTAATGACAAATGCCTATAAAGTTTTCTAGGCAATAAAGTTTGACCCTTGAATCGATTATTGAATTGATTCTATAAAGTAGGGTAGTCACAATTGAGGTTCATCGTAAAATAAACAATCTATTGTAATACATGGAAGGAAATGTTTCCATTGTACTTCAATACTGGGACATGCTCCGCCATGATTCATAGGTTGGGAGTTTTATTATGAACATAAAAAACAAGTCCATAAAGAAGGATCCAAAGAAATTAGTGTATGGCCATACATCATGTTAATAATCATAAAGTGGCTTGCCTTGTGGCAATATGGGCCAAGTGGGAGAATGTAAGTTGGGTGGCCCACATGCCACCTGGCCCCACATAAGATGGATGATTAACATTAGGATCCCTGTGACATGTGGCACCCAGATCACCGTCGATCCTTAATGGGAGGAGGCGATTGGTCTATAAATAACCCAAGGGTGGGGTCCTGTGTACACTTAAGCAATCAGAGAATTTCCATTACATTCTCTTTTGTCTGAGATTAAGGAGTACATAGAGACCCTACCTCCTTCCCCTCTCTCTTTTCTTTTCTCTGTGCAGCAGGGCATATCAGGGTAGATCAAGAAGAGGACTTCGGTTGGACGGACACTGGTTGGAACAAGTCACACTGGAGGTATTTATCTTCCGTATTAATCTTCAGTGTAGAGACGATAAACTCTTACACGTCATGGAGGAGAAGAAACCACAAGCAGCCACCGCAATCATCTCACTGCCATGGGTTCAGCATCCATCAACATAGGCACTATCCCTGACCCATTTCCTGTGATAGCGTCAACCTCGATCGATATCAATAATGGAAGAATCAGGGTAACGCTAGGGTTAGCGCCTCCACTGGAAATTGATCGCAACGGGTCACTGGAGGATTAATGGATTCTTTCATCAGCATTTGTAATATTCCTTCTTTTACTTTTTCACATCTTAGAAGGATAATCCAAATTTGAGACTCTGGGTCAACAATGAAAACCATTTGTTAGAATAATTAATATACATATATATATATATATATATATATATATATATATATATATATATATATATATATATATATATATATATATATATAAATAATATATATATATATATATACTGGGGAGAGAGGAAGGATAGATGACTGTGGTCGTAGCTTTCTCCAAAGACGAAAGAATCTGATGGGAGGGGAAGGAGAAGAGGGAGAGATAATAAGTATTTCTAATGCACAAATTGTTGATCGCAGGTTGACACTAAGAGGGAGTGAATCAGTGTCTTCAAAATTCTTTTCAAATAATTACTTGAAGACCAATACTGTCTTAAGCTGACACCTCACTCATTAAGCACAACCACACTATCACTGAACACTACTGCCAAACACACAGTCGTATGGACAACTACCTTGCTACCATAGAGTGGTCAAGTCTACCATGTTATGCACGCCCATCCTGCAGGTCATTCCATGCACTTCACAATATACAGAGTATAAATAATCCATACAACATGCACAACACAGATATAAGTGGTTCATCACCACAGTGTGTGATGGCTAGTCCATGGAATAATGCCCTACGGGCTCTGTATATACTCAATACTCTACTTTTAGTTGTTTACACAACAGAGAGTACATACATTCAATTTACCCAGCATAAAACTAAGAAGGCACGAATGTGCTAATAATTCAGGTATCAAGTACCAGTGCTCAGCACATGCTGCGCACACCACGCTTAACCCGCACCCACATGAAGCAAACAATATAATGAACGGACTTATATTGATGCCCTACAATAAAAGCTCATCCAAACTTAATTCCCCAATCCAATTGCAATCTAGGTATTCTCATAGACATTTCATCAAATACCTCATAGTCTATGAAATACAATAAAATAGAGAAATGCTCAAGTGGATTACCTTTCTTTGATAACTCCACAACTGGATGTTCACTTTATGTAAGGAAGTCCAAAACCGGGTTCTCCAATCTTCAAAGATGTCATAACAAGCTCTATTTTCTTCTTTGGTGTTTTTACAAACACCTTAAGTGCATACCTTCTTTTCATAAACTCAAGAACACCATTAATATAACAAGGGAGCCTTACCATGTTCTTGCATATCTTTAATAGACTCAATGGCACCTCACAAAACCCATATAGTATAAATGAGAGGAAGTAATCATCAATACAAGATCAAACCAAAACCCTAGCTTAGAATCTTAGTCAAAACAAAATAAGTTTTTTTTATACAAACTCTCATTACCTCCATTAATAGCTCACAACCATTCTCAAGCTTGTAATAGACCTTTAATGATCTCCATGAAGGTAGGTTGATGTAGATATTCAATTCATTAGAACTCACCAAAACCTTCCAAGAGAGTTTTTATTTTGCCAAAAACCCGAGCTTCTACTCAGTTTTTTTCGTACCTAGCAGCTCCTACTATTCCAATGAAGAAGGTGACAATTTGAACACCTAATTTGTAGTTATAATAGAGGAGATATGTTCATTTAAAGATGATGCAATCAGATATCATAAAAAAAAGCATCTTCCCGCATGTGTACGTATACGTGAGAAGCACCATAACAGTCACTTAAGTAACTCAATTTTGCATGTGCCAATTAAGTGATCCCATGTAGCAGCAGTGCATTAATTTTCATGTATCATGTACTCAGATATCACAAAAAGACATCTTCTCGCATGTGTACCTATACTTGAGAAGCACTATAATAGTGACTGAATTTTGCATGTGCCAATTAAGTGATCTCATATAGCGGCAGCACATTAATTTCCATGCATCCGATCTTACTTACATGTCTTCCACAATAGGATTAGACAAATGTTTCATGATCAACCAAAAATATGTTGCTCCCAGCCAATAAAAGGACTCGCGCAGGAATCTCAACGCCATCGACGAGCAGTACATGATCCCGCATTTTCTCAGACCGTCCGATTGGGATTTCTGCGTTGAGACTCCATCCAGGCCATTGATATGGCTTCTTTTACTTTCTGTTTTGCCGAAAAAATACCCCCAACAATTTTATCATTGGCCTCTGTAACTGGGTGTGATGAGCACAAAACTCATCTCAGTAAGACACTTCCAGAGGGCTTTTCTCTCTCCTGGAATAGTGTCGAATAAGTGGAGTGCATGCCAGTTCTTGCGGGAGAGCATGGCCAGCACATGCCGCTATGGCCTGCGGGCCTTGCTGCCTTGCGGCCCTTGCTGCTATAGACCCATGCGGCATGGCCTTGTGACACAACAGCTAGCTTGTGGCTAAGCCATGTGGCTGCTGCTGTTGGATGCTGTCATGCGGCCTGGGCTGTTGCCTGGTGGTGCCTGTGAGTTGTTGTGGCATGGCCAAGTGCCATGGCTAGCTACCCAGCTAGATGCCATGGTGGCTGGCTACCTCACCCGTGGGTCCCACCCACAGTCCTTCTCTCCTTTCATTCTTCTCTTCTTTCTTTCTCTTCAATCAAATGTTTGCCACATCATTCTCTCTTCTTTTCTTTCTTAACATTTTCTCTCTCTTCCTTCTCTCTTCATTATATGCTTGTTAAATGCCCCATTAGATGCCGCATCACTAGAGATTGCAACACATCATCAATGGGGCCCATTGTGAGATCTAGTGTCACCTTAGTGGGGCCCACCCACTTTCTCTCCTTAGAATATCTCTCTCTTTATTGTCTCGCTCTAGATCAAACAAGCCACATCATTTGTGAGACCGACACTCTGTAGAACACTATAGAATATGCCCAAGGCTTCTTCATCACTGCCACTTGCACAGACACTCTCTCTCCTACACTGATATCCTCTCTTCTCATTTCTCTGACTGTAAACTCAACTATGCTGCCACTTCAGTCAAGTTGCCAACAAAAACAACACATGGCCAACACAAATTGAACGGTTATGATTCAAATATGATGATCCGATGGTCAATAAAACACCAATGTATGGGGCTTGGTCAATTCAATCTCAGCCCACTAACTCAGAAAACCTTTCACTCATTTTAAAGAAAAAAAAAAATAAATAAATAAAGATATTGTGGTAAATATGAATTTACCATATAAATTCCAATGGTTGGTTTTCTCCCATGTCTTAACCTTCTATTTTGAAGTTTCATGGCTACAATAACAGTGACTTTGTCCCAGTTGGTAGTTCGCTACCAGCAGTATATTTCTAGTAGCTACCCAGATCATATGACATTTGGTCTCAGGGAGTCTTTATAATAAAGGTCATGCCAATGATGTGTAATAATTATTTGTATCATCGTTCGCAAAAAATACATGAAAGAAAATTCGGTTTGTTTTTATTTTTTAGATTTTTTTAGTAGGTAGGCAATGAGAGTTGAACTCATATCTTCTTAATTTGTTACAATCCTATATTAGTCAAATGGGAAGTTAATCCCACATTGATGCCATGAGGATTTTGTATCGTTTGATATAATCTTAGGTTCTCTCATGTCATAATCGGTTTTAAAAATGAGTTTGTTAGAAATATGTGAGCTTAATTAATTACTTAGTCAGTTAATTAGTGGGAGTCTAATTCACTGGAGGACCAGTTTGTTGATTCATCATAATAACCTTAATTCTATTGTGAGAATGAATTAGAATTTGACAATCCAAATAAGAAGAATAAAAGGAACGTGTTCTTCCTTCATGATGTACTGGTTTTATGAGGTCTTTTTATGAACTTGTATTCAATGAAGCTAATCTCACATCTTTCTTTTTTTTTTTTTTTTTTGGGTAAACAATCTCACTTCTTTCACAATTGGTAATTGTAATGTTAGGTTGTACTCCCTTTTGTTGCATTCTTTTTGTGTATGCTTCGTTAGGAGAGGGAGAGAGGGAGCAGCTGTTAGGGGATTGACGGAGAAGTAATTTACGGATTTAAAAATATCATACGGATTTAAAAATATCATAGGAAAGTTTGATCTTTTTTTTTGGAAAAATATGAAAATAAGTTACGAGAAGTTTGATTTACGGTTCCTCCCAATCTGATATCTATTATTTTTTTTAAAATTTCATCACCGTTATTAGGAATATAAAAATAAAATTTATTTTTTTAAATAAAATAATAACTTGGTCTATATCTGTCATGGGATGGACCAATTCCAAAAAAATGCCTTTCCAACTGGATTGGATTGATACTGCCCGATATTGAGCGAGTCAGACTGATATTGGATAGAAAAAAAAAAAGGTTCATTAAAAGTAGTGGGGTTTAGGATTCAATCGTCTCCTCCCTGTACTTTAGGGAGGAGAGAGACACCCTCGTCGGATGAATGACACGTAGCTCTCAGAAAAATCCGAGTCCCATGTTCGAGCCGATACCCAGTCGACAAGTCAAATCGACAGGGGGTGTCGGCTCGGACGTGGAGCTTGGATTTTCCCGAGAGCCACGTGTCCGCCATCTGACGGGGCATCTCCCACCTCCTTGAAGTACAGGAAAGAGACGATTCAGATCCGTATCTCGAATCAATCATGATAAATGGGTTTGACTCATGGGTAGTAGAAGAGTCACAGAGGTTCAAGATAGCTATGGATAAAGTTAAGGTACTTTGGGGTTTTTATATGGAAGCTATAAAAGGGAAAACTCGGATCACTAAAGGTGTCAACGGGCCGGTCCGGGCTGATTTCGGTCCGGGTTGAAACGGTGCCGGGCTTTATAACCCCAACCCAAAACATGTCCATTAAGGGATCGGGTTGGGGTGGGCTGCGCTGGACACGTTAAATAACGGGTTGGTCCGGTGTCGGTTTGTTATCGGTCTGAGTTTTTCAAATTGATTTCGGGCTGGCTCGGTCTGGTCCGGGATTATCGGGCCTATCGGGCCCATTTTATTTACCCTATCTTCTTCTATTCTTATGGGAACAAAATCCAAAAAATTAGTTTTTTAAAAACAATTTCTCGGTTCGATTGAAACAAATGGTAGGAAAATGAAAATGCAGCACAACATCCCCAACCCAATAGATTACTCTACAAAAAGTTTGAACTTCCTCCTAATTCACATTATATGGTACACTGTAGGTTTGAACAAAAAGTTAGAAAAATGGGATCATAAACATTCTTCACACTGTAAATAAATGACATATACACTGTAGAGTCTTGTCATAATATGGTACACTATACAGTCTTGTCATGATAAATTGATTGGCTTGCTCTGCTCCTTTAACACCTCTGCAAACTCCCAAATGAATGACATTTAGTCTTAAACCAAAGAACAAAATAAATTAAAAGCAGACAAAATGAAGAAGCAAAACTCACATGTGTTCTTCATTCTGAGTAGGGCTATAAACCTTTAAAGAAACTCTTCAATCTCAGGGTGATGAAATCTGTATGAATCATAGCAATTAAATCAATTGTGAACTAAAATGAGAAGTGACATTTATGTCTTCAAACTAATAATGACAAAGCAATAAGCAGAGACTTATTCAACACAACCTGTGTGACTCCTAATTTGTGTGCCAACAAAGAGGCAACAAGACTTCCATCACTTCAGTTTTCCATGTTCAGATCTGGCTTGCCTGCATCTCTGCCACCATTTCATTTGCAACATCCTAATAACAAAGCAAGTTTTAAAGACACTTTAGTAAGCCAAAGCCATCAAGGCAAGAATGTATTCATAAATGCTTTCAACAGGTGAAATATATTATTATGAATACATGAACCATACAGAATAGTAGCCTGGATCATGTTTTAACTCTCTGAATGTCTCTAAGTAAGATTATACTTTACATCACACAACATAGACAATAGACATATATTTCATTACCTTAGGACTCAAAATCTAGACAAATTGGAAAGCTCACCTTCATAAGTTGCGTTAATTTGAACAATCGAGCATGTTCTGAAGAAGAAAGAATTGGTGGTATCTTCATTTTCTTCCACTCCAAATTTACAATATCAATTGAGTGAGAGTACTCCCTAACAAGCCTCTATATCCAAGTATCCACATTCAACTTTGTCAAGTTGTAAATATCAAAATAGACTTATTCAAAAAAAAAAAAAAAAAGCATAACAATAACAATTATTACATGTCCACAGTGAAAAACATTGCAGTTCACCGCCAATGCTAAGATAACAGTTCAACAAGTAAATATATCCAAGTATCCAAATAAGCCAAGATATTAAATTGATGAAGTATCCAAATAGGCCAAATATATCCAAGTATCCAAATTCAAATTCTCAAGTTGTTAACATTAGAAACAACTTACCCAAAAACAAAAACATAACTAAAACAATTACTACATGTCCACAATGAAAAGTGCATACAACTTACCGCCAGTGCTGATATAACAATTAAGCAAACCAATATATCTAAGTATCCAAATTCAATTTTATCAAGTTGTTAACATCACAAACTAGTACAACCAGTGTCTGAAACCATTCCACAAAATATTTATACAATTAATATTCCTTGCAAGATCTATTTCAGGCTAAACCTCTATTTCAGGCTAAACCTCCTACCATTACTTGCTTGTGCAGCACCTTAGTTATGCCGACAACAGTGACAGATGCATCAACATATTTCAGCCATTGGCCATTAGAGTAGCAGCAAAACTGCAAGTTGGACAAAGAACTAAGAATTAAAGCTACGAATTTGAGAACATAGTTATGTAGGATTAAACTGAGAAATTAGAAACCATGGAACCTTGGGTGGATCTGGATCTACTTCAGGCATTCATTGCATATTTATGCTTGTGCTGGCAATGCTGTGAACAAATTTAGATAAATGTCAAGCATTTCATGTTGAAAAAAATAACTAAGTACAATTAATTTTCCTTTAATGGTTCTATCTTAGAGGCTTAGAGCTCACCTTGAAGGAGGAACTGTTGAAGCCACTAAGTTGGTTGACATTGGCAAATCATCAGTTATCAACACATTTCCTAAAGCCATGGCTACGTCCTCAGCATCATCAACAGGCTCAGCTATAGATAAAATATAAAGAAATGTTTGTCAATAATTAATATATAAATTATAACTTATAAGTTAGCTTGGATTGAAAATTTACCTCTAAAATCTATATCAAACATCCAATCCCGCAGACAAATCAATGCTTCAAAGATTGGAAGGTAATAGTTTGTTACGATACTTGTCAATGACACGACCCCAGCACTAAAAAGTCGACTCAGAGGCAACTATTGAAACTGGAATAGATAAGACATCTTTAGCCATACGTGCCACATCCGGATACTTTGACCCATTTTGCCTCCAATAAGCCAAGACATCAAACTGACGATACTTATCATCGAATGGGAGCTTTGGTTCTTCAAGATAATAATCCAACTGAGATTTTCCATATCTATCAATCAACATGGAACTATCAAATGTTGAAAACTCCTGTAGAACATTTAAAACATTAATATAATTAAATAGGAATATGATAATCTACAATTGAAAAAATGATAAAAATAAAAACAACGATAATTTAATTACCTCTAGTTCAAGAGTCCAAAGATAACTAAATGAAGGTGTGGAAGCCTAGATACCACCGCATCCATGGTCTTGTATGCAAGAAAGAGTCTAACTAGTGCATTTTTCACACGAAGAGACATATCATATGCAAGTGGATCTAGCAAAGCAATCTTTCTAAATGCCCAATCTACAAAAGCAAACTTGTAGCGAGGGTCAAATACTAATGCAATGCCCAAAATCAGGCTATACTCATTCCAATACTTATAAAAAATTTTCTTCATTTCCACTACCATATCATTCATAAAGTTGTTCTCTACTGATAACCCTTTCAATAAATTTTTGTGAATCTTCCACACATTGAAAAAATACAAGTTTACAGTTGGATACTTAGAACCTGATAACAAGATCGTGATCTCATCAAAGGGCTGTAAAAAATTTATCAGTTTTTCAATTCTCAATTATTGGTATGAATTGAGACAATTCTTGTAGTTGTTGTCCTTTATCTGAAGGTTTTCAAATGCCTTCCTATAAAAGAAGGCAGACTCAAGCATATGGTAGGTTGAGTTCCACCTAGTACATACATCAGGATGAAGACCCTTAACAGTTGATATACCCAATTCCTTACAACAGTCCATGAATTTAATCTTCCTACTTTGGGATGATTTCACATATGTTATGCTGTTTCGAATCAAAGAGACACAATCATCAATGCATTTCAACCCATCTTGCACTATCAGATTTAATATATGTGCACAACATCGATTATGAAAGAAATCACCATCACAGATAAGAACATTCTTCAAATTCAACTTTGATTTCAAAATTTCAACAAAGCACAAATTGGAAGCAGCATTGTCTAAAGTTATTGAGAAAAGTTTCTTCTCAATGCCCCATTCATGCAATATTTTAGAAACTACATCACATATAGCTATCCCTGAATGTGGTGGTTGCATGAGACTAAACCTTAACAACTTCTTGTGTAAACTCCAATCCTTATCAACAAAATGTGCTGTCAAAGATATATATCCATCATTGGTGATGGATGTCCACATATCACTAGTGAGTGATATCTTCCCATTATAGGATTTAAAGAAATCCTTGATTTTTTTACTTTCAGAATGATATAACCTTGTAATTTGAGCCATTTGTGTGTTGCGGCTAATATGACAATATTCAGGACAAATGTAAGAGAGCAAATCCCTAAACTCTTCATGCTCGACAAACTTTAAGGGTAATTCTCGCTTAACAATAAGCCGAGTGATTTTGTCACGCACTAGTTTTAAGTCAATGTTTCTCTCTCTCAGTTCCATCTTCCCTTGATTACCAAGCATCATTTGCTTTACATCTTTGTTGTCTTGTTTAGGACAGTTCTTAAGATGTCTTGTAAGACCCGCACTCTGTGAACCCGGTCTAAATCTTGGTTTTATGTCGTGACAGGTCTTCCGATCATCACCGGGCCAGACGGGACAAGCGGATGACAAATAGGTATGAAATCGGACCAAAGACGACCAAATAGTCATCATTTTATGTTGATCGGTCGATGGTACCGGTCGACCGGTATGGCTTGCGCAGCTAAGTGCGGGGATCTAGAAATTGGTCTCTGCGGGTCTCATTTTCCTGATTTTGAATCCTAGAAGTTTTCTAATCCTAGTAGGGTTACTAAACCCTAAATCTAGCCTATAAATACACCCTTAACCCTCCTCAAATCCTTTCCATTGTCTCTCACAAACCCTAGAGAAAAGAAAGAGGTTGGAAAGGAGAATGAGCTAGGAAGAAGAAGAAGGTGCCGCCATTACCGTTCGACGACGCTCACGCTACGCCAGTCAACGGTAAGTGTTTGAATCAATCTTCTTACCCTAAGTTAGTTGTGTGGGTGAATCAATACCATGCAAAGTAGGTATTGATCTAAAATCCTAAATTGACCAATAAACCCTAAGTTGCCGTCAAACCCTAGATTCGAGTTTCGAGATGATATTCATCGAAACGAGACTCGAATGAGTTGGGGATAACTCTAACTCAATGATTAGACTTAGAATGGATAGGAGAAACCTTGGAAATCCATGGAGGATGATCAACGACAGTCGAAAACCCATGTATGGTCTTCCGGAGACATACCGATCGACTATACTGGTTGCATATGCTGCGACCGGTATGTTGCCACTGGTATCCCTCGGGAGGCTGGTCTGTGGGGACCGACTGACCATACCGGTCGCCAGTCTTCCCCACAGAGCTGCGACCGGTATGTTGCCACCGGTCAGCTCTGTGAGGGTATTTTGTAACCATGTTGGTTTTCGACCAACATGAAACCCTAAGAAAAATATTCTAATGAAACCCTAATAATGTTGTAGGACTTTGTGCCTTATCGTTTGGATCTTGCGACGTGGAGCAAGCTAACAAACGAGCGTCAGGTAAGGAAATCTGACCTAAACCTAATAATTAATGGACAGTAAATTGTTGTTAATCACCTGATTATATGAGATGTGTTGTTTGTGCATATTCACATGCCATCCTTTACTTTCAGTTATTATTATTGTTCATGCATTGTTAGGATGTGATTGTTAAGCATGTGATTGTTTTCGTTAGTGTGTGGAGTGGGGCATGGGCCTAGGATCGCTCTTCACATTAGCACATTTTTGTAGTATTCTGTCTTAACATGCTTGGTACGGGTGAGGCATCAGGGAAAGGTCGTGGTACGGTGATCTCCGATATTGATGTTGGCCTGGCCATTGTTATGTGGCACTGTGGTCTCCGAGTCAACGCTTGCTTGTCCACGATGCTTTAGCTCTATCTCTATGCCGTAGGGAGTTATGTTGGGATAGGGTCTACCGTATTGTTTCTATCCTAGTGGGTTGGTTGCGGATAGGGCATCAGGGGAGGTGTGGGAATGCCTTAGCTCTATCTCTATGCCGTAGACGGCTATGCTGGGATAGAGCATACATTGATGACATATAGGATTGGTTAGTTGCGAGCCCAGTTGTGAGCCCCGGCCGTAGGGGGCTTAGGTACTGGTATGGGTAGAGTATCGGGGAGGTACGTGGGTATCTTAGCTCTATCTCTATTCCATGATGGGTGCATGTGGGCCAATGGGGGTGTGATCCATGAGGTGCCACACACTCGTGTATAGAGGTGTGGGGGCCACCAAACCTTTCTATAATACAATTGCAAACTTAAAATCAGACCATAGCATAAAATGATTGTTATTCATGCATAATATTGTGAAACTGTCTGATTGTCTTACTGAGCTAAGTTGTGAGCTCACCCCTTTGTGTACACATTGTTTTAGGTGTTGATGCAGGTTACACCGTTGACGACTATGTGAACGCTCCGGCGTATGGTGACGCTTGCTTTGAGTGTACGGGCGAGAGAGGACGAAGCATGACGCTTATGCAAGTGCCCTTTCGCGTGTACCTTTGATCGGATCTTATTTATTTCTTTCATTTATTTTCGGTTGGGTTAAATGGATGTATGGATATTATTTTATGTGTTTGAATTTGGATAATTGGATATTTATTTAAATTATCAATAGATACTCAGTTCATTCTATTTTAAGTCTTCCATAGATATTTATATTCGATTGTGGTTATGTGTAATGGTTTGTATGAGCGGACACGGCCTATTCGAGATCCTGGTGTGAACCGTTGGTTCAATGACGGTTCACTCACACCATTCTGGTTGGATCGGAATTGGGGTGTGACATGTCTCCTAAGAGTACCAGTTCCATTAATACAAGTGTCAGCCCTATAAACAATATTGCATTTAAGACACTCTGCTCTTTCCTTTCCATCATCATATTTGTCCCCAGGAATGACTTTAAAACCTTCCCAAACAGAACTTCTTCTTTTTCTCTTGCCATATGTTATAGGTCCAGAACTTACCGCCTCAACTGAATCAGGAGGCACAATTAGAGGTCCATCATCAGACAAATCATCTACATTTGGTGTGCCTACACCCTCCATTATATCTCCAGTAGTAAGTTCATTAAGTGGAGTTGCCATTCCTATAAAAATAATAAAATATATTTCAAGCTATACTTCATTAATAATTAATCCTATTCAAAGAAATTAACACATATAAGAAGAAATATATTCCCCAAACTATACTTCATTAATAATTAAGATAACAACAAAAGATGGCCAAAGAAAACAATGCATCCCCACACATTCTCATTCTCATTCTCATTCTAACATGTTTTCATCTAGATAATACTTGGAAAATAATAAAAATAATGCATCCACACACATTTGATGAAACCTTCGTCAGCTCCCAGAGAAAAGCCATTGATGATAAGCCTTATGCAATTCACAAGAGATTCCAAAGCAGTAAAATTTCTTAACTAATGTATGGTTCTGGATTGCAGAAAATAGCCTTGCGGTCTAGTGGCGCCAATCTACCTGAATTTGCAATGGCACCTAGATCTCCTGGGGAGAGTCCAACTAAAGTAGTTTGTTTGACTGAGGTATTATCTTTTGAGATACAAGCCATATTCAGAAACTTTCTGGGTCTTTGGTACAACTGTGACTTTTATCAGTCTAAGCCAGCCTAGCAGAATTCACGTACTTGGGCTGGCAAAACACAACCTAACCCAAGCTATACCTAACCCAAGGATAGCTTGGGCTTCAGTTGAGGCCTTGGGGCCAAGGGGCCAAGGGGCATATTGATTGTGAAGATGGTATTGAAAAAAAAAAAAAGATGCAGATAAAGGATGTGAGGTCTGCAAAGAAGAGGCATGGCTTGGTTTTACATAGATCCGTTGTTTTTATTTATTTATTTATTTTTATATTTAATTTATAAAAACTTGTTTGAAGTTGCTTGTAACCTATTGTACTCTAAGCTGATCGAAGATTTGTCAAACAAATCACCCCACTTGGTAAATTGGAATATTGGACTCAGTTAGATCACCTTGGTTTTCGCTCCTCTGTTTTTAAAGACCATCAAAGGGATTGATTCTTTGGTATTGGGAATTGGCGCCCAAGTTGCTGTTTGGGGTGCCAGATGTTCCAATCATAACCAGACCTTACATGCATTTGTTCCAATGTTCAACCATTACAGGTATAAAAGCACTGGAACTTGAATTTTGTGGTAGGCAGGTAAATAACAATAAAATAGGAAGCGTAAGTATTCTCTAACTCCATGTAGTCATACTTGTTGGTTAACAAATTAACATGACGATTCCATTTTGTAAATCGAGCGATTACCGAGGGTCGAGGACCAGAGTTGATGAGAATGCAAGACTTGGGAGGCTAATAGTGAATATACCTATTCCGTTTGATGATGAACCAAGATCTCTAAATCGTATGCGCGACTGCGATGCGATGATGATGTTAGATTTACATCAAATGATTATGAAACTTATATCATACGATACTCCCCATAGAGTCATATTGTCATAGACATAAAGATTAAAGAATATACCTATCGACTATTGCTACCGGGCATGGATCAGTGGTGGAGCCGTGAAGGAGTGACCAATGGTGCGCCGTCGCTGTTGCAACCTTGGGGTCCTGCGGAACCACGAATGTGTGCCGCCGCTGTGAGAGTGAGAGTGAGTCAGTGAGCAAAGAAGCTGAGAAAGAGTGAGAGCAGAGTCGGGAGAGGGAGTGAGGTTAAGAGATTTGGTTTAGAAAATCAGAGGGAGTGAGCCAATGAGGGGCGATTTGAGAGTCAGGACTCGAGAAAGGGACAGTAAGACAGATTGTGTGAGTGAGAGTGAGAAGAGAACGGAGAAGCATCAGAGATTGTGAAAGTGAGAGAGAGGAAGTAAGAGTGAGTAGAGAACTGAGAATGGAGAACCATTGAGTGATCGAGTCTGAAATCTTACCTGAGACTGAGAGGTGGAGAGGCTGAGAGTGAAGAGAGTTGGGAGAGGCCAGAGGGATTGAGGCTATGAGGGGCTTCACTCTTGAGCTTCACACAATCGCACCTTGCATAGCAGAGAGCCAGAGAAGGAAGAACCGAAGAGGGCAAGACCCAAGAGGTAGCAGCCGCGGCGCAGCTGAACAGCCTGAACTGAAGAGGCAGTGGCGCAGCTGAACTGAAGAGAAGGAAGAGGCCCACAGCGGCACCGCCAAAAAGGGCAAACCTCAAGAGGCAGCGCCGCTTGAAGCCTGAGGCCCTGAACTGAAGAGTGAAGACTCCAGAAAGAAACGAAGAGAATCCTTAAAACGCGGCTTATATACTGGGATTTAGGGTTAAATTAGGTTCGGTCCCTACCGGGTTTTCGGTCCGGTCCAATTGGATCGGGTTCTCATCGGATTGCTTAATGGGGCATCCAACAGGCTAGACCGGACCGGACCGAACCCGATAAGGATTCCATGCTTGTGTCCGAAACACATCCAATAAGTTTTCGGTCCGGGCTGGGTTCGGGTTAGTTCGGTCCGAGCTACTGGGTCGGTCCCAGTATTGACACCCTTACGGTTCACAGAGGGGAGGACTTATTGGAAGATTCGAAAGAAAGGGCGGAAAGAGAGAGAGAGAGAGAGAGAGACAGGAGGAAGAAACGGAGAGAATCAAGAAGAAAGGGGTTTCAATGGGTTTGAGAAAAAGAGAAAGAGGTTAGAAAGAAGATATTCGGTCCGACGATCGTAATTTCTGTGTTATTAAGCCAAACTATAAGGGCTGAGATGAAATTTTCACTTTCTTTTATTATTTAGTTGCTTAATTAATGATTAATTAAATTCAATGGTTGATATCTTATATTCAGGATCTAAGGGCTAACAAACCGACTGCGTGGTTACTACTTACTACTCTCCTACGTAGTCAATAGAGTTCTTTCACCCTGAGGACGAATAAGATTGTATAATTTTACTTAAAATTCTTACTATTTAGTAAATTAGATTTTTCAAAATAGTAATTTTTATTACTTTTAAATAGAAAGAAATTGATAGAAAAATAAAGCAAAATTAAATAATTAAATTAAAATGATTTTTTTAGTAAGAAATTAAAATGATTCAGAATTAATTATAAAATCAATAAGTTCTAAAAGTTTTGTTTCTCTTTATTTTCTTTGCAACCAAATGAAGCAATTAGAAAATATTTTGTTACTTTTGGTAAAAGTTATCAAATTTTCAAATAAGAAATCAGCCACCATGTTATCCGAATATACTATTGTTATATACTTTGAGCCTAGTGGGCTGAATATGTGACAGAGACATTATACTGGACCAACTTTATATACAATAAATTAAATTGAAAAAAAAGGAAGTAACACTTGTCAACAAAAAGGATGAAAATCAGCATTCAAAGGCATCAAGACCTCTTGGCCTTCAAAAATTGAATGAGTTAAGGTCTCTTGGTGTATTTATATAACATATTATGATATATGTAGTTTTTTATTTATTTTTATGACTTATGGTATTTATTTATATTTAAAATAAATTGATATATTTTAAAATATACAAATAAATTAGAAGGTGTTTATCATTATTGTGATAATCTATTATTACCTCTTTATGTCTAGTGATATTAAACAATTATTATTTATAACTAATAATTTATTTTAATAAATAATTTATCATAGGTAACTCATAAACATAAATATAAACTATACTAAAGAGAGCCCTTGGTAGCTTGCATTCACCCAATATAGATGTGGTAAAGATGATCAAAATCAAATGGAAAAATATTCTTAGAATTAAAAACCCCATAAAAAATAAGAAAAAAAAAAACCATATTACCCAAAAATTGGTTTCAATTTCTCAAATTATCCACCCAATCTTTCACTTAATCATATAATCCAAAATAAAGGGTAAGTATTACTGAAATTCCCTAAATAGTGGCCACTATAATATAGCTCTAATCTACATGTAATTTCACATTTCCCCCAAGTATAATATCCCAAGGTGTAATCATGAGCTAGGGTGTGGCAAAAGGACTCAAACCATCTTCTGTCGTTGGAGGGATTCCAACCATGATCTAGTAGTTAAAGGAACCTAACGATACGGGACGACTTTTTCCCATGGCAGATGGCCATAATAACTAC
Organism: Protea cynaroides; assembly: GCA_028583415.1. Taxonomy (NCBI): domain Eukaryota; kingdom Viridiplantae; phylum Streptophyta; class Magnoliopsida; order Proteales; family Proteaceae; genus Protea; species Protea cynaroides. Next base: position 66,445,722 of record CM053265.1, read on the forward strand.
AAAGGAGAAGAAACAACAATATTCAAACATTTTTGCTACAACGGTTAAGGGCAAAATTGTGAAAAGATTTATGTGGATGAGGGTTTGTCATGAAACGCTCATTGTTAAAGGTCTTTCAATGATACTGTTGGACTTTGTGTTGTCATTTTTGACAACTTGGCAGATGTGACAGAGTTGATGAGCATACAGTCAGAGAAATGAGGAGAGAGAGTGTCAGTTTAGGAGAGAGAGTATCATTGATGTTCTAAGTTGAACCAAGGTGGTAGACTATGTGTCGAAGTACGTGTGAGCATCCACACAAAGTTTCAAGTGTCGAATTCCGAGGTTTCATAGACTTTTAACTTTGAGCCTATTTTTGGTAAGTCTGAATTCCTAAGTTTTATAGACTTTTAACTTAGCCTATTTTTGGTGGGTCCCGCAACAGGTTCATGGAGATCCGGCATTGAAAAGACGTAGGGCGTCGAGTTAGTTTCTCAAGGAAACTTGAATCGCTCAATTCTGACTTTGGATGAGAGAGATATCGCAATTTCCGTCGGATAGTGCGAAATATGTCAAAAAATCAAGTTTCTTGGTGACCATATGTGATATAGGGTGACCATATGTGATACAGGGAAAACAGTAATATTTTCATATACTTCAGAGAGCTTTTTGCAATTATTAAAAGTCAGTGGATTGGCTTGTAATTATCACAAATGCGATAAAGTGCCAATCGAATGGGTCTGTTAAAGCCGCATCATCAGATCTAGATCTGATGCGAAACAAAATGGCAGGCTAATGTGTATCATGGAGGACGCGTCAAGATTCCGTCGCTGGTCTTCTGATTGACCGATTGTAAGTTAAAATGTTGGGTGGCGTCATATTGAAATGGCGCCTCGATTATGTGGTGCGCGCATACAGCATAGCAGCAGACAGATTCTAATCCAGCAGACAAGAGCTTGTCTGATCGCCGCATGACACTGATTAGCTAATCCGACTGCACAGGTCCAATCCCGCATTTTTGCTTTCAATCCAATGGACGATTGTGAGATTCCACAATCCTCCAATCACATCTCGACAGCGGCGTTGACTAATCAGCGTTGGCGGCGATTCTGTGCGGCGCGGGTGCACGGTATGGCTTCAAAAGATTTCATTTCCTAATATCCGGTTGGCAAAACTTCAAACCTCCATAACTTCTTCATCCGAGCTCCAAATCAGGCCATTCAAGTTGCAGTTTCCTTATTTTCGAGTCCTTTATTTATTGAGCAGTGTTGGGAGTCATAAAAATATAGAGAAAAATCAAAAACAGCTTTTTGAAGCTTGAGAGAAGGATTTATAGGGTTTCGTACCTTGTGGGAAGATCAATCACCAACTACCTCTTCTTTGTTCATCAATGGAGTGTTAAATCCCTTTGAGAGATTAGCAGAGTTTTTATTTTTATATTCATGGTGATTATGGGTTGTGTGGAAGAGATTGAAAGCCTGTGAGTAAGGTATGCTCAATGAATCACGTTCTACTATCATTGAAGGCTGTTGAAGAGTTCCTGAGAGTAGTGTGAAGCTTCAGAGAAATTGTCTGTCATTTGAAAGCATTGTTTGTGAGATTTTTTAATTCTCTATCTGTTTATGCTTTCAATATATTGTATGCTAGCATAGGTGAAAGTTGTTGAATGCCTAGCTAGTGGGAGAAAATTGTAAGGCATTATTATAAGCCTAAAAAATTATTATTTACTTCCCGTGGGCATGGTGTGTGCAGCGTGTGCTAAACACTGGTACATAGATACCTGAATCTTGGCATTGTTATGCTCTTTTGATTTTATGCTGGGAAAACACAGGGTTCACATCCTTGTCTTGTAAAAGATTAAAAGTAGAGTATTTAGTATATACGGAGTCCATTAGGCATTACTCCGTGGACTAGCCATCACACATTGTGGTGGTGAAACATGTAATATCCCTGTATTCATTGTTTTATTTTTCTGATATATTTTAGAGTGCGTGGAATGGCTTCAGGGTGGGTGTGCAAATCTGGTAGACTTGGCCACTGAGTGGAAGCGAAGTAGATTTGCATGCGCTTTTATATGTGTGAAAAATTAGATCTCCATCAGCTCTGGGTAGTTGTAAAATTATTAAGAAAAAATTTCAGACACTGATTCACCCCCCCCCTCTCAGTGTCATATCAAGTTCATCAGATACATGTCATTATTTTAAGAAATCAAATTCAGGGAAATTCCTCTATGATATCGCAAAATAGAATCTTTATTTCAATGTAAAAGAAACTGTATAAAGCATCTAAAAAACTTTGGAAAAGTTGAGTTTTGATCTAGAATGTATTTCCCTTAGTCTTTGTTGAAAAAAAAATCCCTTAGTAGGTTTGAAGGCCTCTAAAGGATTACTTAGGTAGAGAGAGAGAAAGTGAGTGTGGATGAGAAAAGAAGGTAAAAATAAGATATCGAAGGGTTTGGGCCCGTTCTTTAGCATGGCCCTTCCTTGGTAGATCCAATTTCTACACTGGCAGTGGATAATCTCTTGCCAAGTAACCAATTCTATAATTAAATTTTTTTTTCCATAATAGATAACAAAAAAACATAGAAATTACATTTCCTTCGTAAGATGCATGACACAAACGGTTAGTAAAACACATACATTTGTTGTGAACAATGTACATAATATAAGAACATAGTACCCTAAGGTGGTTGTTTACTTGATATCGTTTTTGTACATTCCTATCTCAAGCGAGATGCATGTTGTTATAGTAATAGAAAATAATTGTGATGAAACAACTTCAAAGCTCAAGACTAAAACATTGGAGTAAACCAAAATATAAACTTATCGGTAAGTGTACATTTACCATAGACCTAAAAAAATTACCTCTTATTTTCTTAAATAAAAAAAATAAAGTTTTTTCTTTTACTTTGATTAGGTTTGGTGTATGCAAGCATATGGATTATATTTTAATTGTTACAAAATTTAAAAAAAGTTGATAAATCATCTTCTTTTTGTAACGCCCAAATTCTCTTGATGATAAATATTGAAATGGTAAAAATTGGATAGGGACATGGTTTAGTTAGATGCATTTCAATGTGAACTAAGAGATTGTGACTCACATGTTTATGTTTACATATCTTGTGGAACCAAAAAAAAAGTTACCACAACATGTCAGCTTAAGTGGGTACACTTCAAATCTATATTAATGGAACTTGCATTGAATATGAGCCATTTGTAAATACATGCGTTATAGGTGTAGCCTTTTTTCATGTGTTTGTAGAAAATAAATATATCTTATAATAATACATGTAAATACATAATATGAATTAAATGGATTTAATAAAATAAAACATCAGAAAAAATATTGTAAAAAATGAGGAGGGGTGAAAATAGAATCTAGTTATTCTTTCTGACCCGAATTTGTCTACAAGGATTTTGTAGATGGGAATGTCGGGTGAGAAATTGAGGTCACTTTTCAAGTGAACAATATACTCTATGGCTTTGTTTGGTTGGAAGGGGGATTGAAGGGATGAAATTTTTTATCTTTAAAATGAAACTTTTATAGTCATAATAATACATAATTGTATAACTACCTAAATATCTTAACATAATTACTAATGATAATTGTAAGATGTAAAATATTTTTTCTTTTCAAATGCAAAGGATTTGGTTGAAAGTAAAATGTAAGTTATATAACTAAATATAGAATGATTTGGAATTACTTATATAATAATATGATTGCATGTACTATGTGTTGAAATCATTACAAAAGTTTCTTTTTAAAATTAAAAAATTTCACTTCAATTCCCTTCAATTCCCCTTGCAACTAAACAAGGACTATGCATGTTTAGAGCACCGTGGTGGGAAATACATGGAAACCAACATAATTCTTGAAGCACATGTATTGTCTCTTATTTTCTATTAGGCATTATTATTTGCAATTAGAATCCAACCATCAAATCTTATGGTCAAAATAATGTCTGTGGTTGATTAAACTAGGATTTAGTGTATCCATTTTAAATGTTGCATTTATAACATAAAAGATAGGGAAATTAATTGACTCATACCTCCCCTGTAGTTCACATAATTTCAATGCTCCCAAAATATTAAAACAATGACAACCTTCTCCACCATTTAGATGGTGTTACGTAGACAAGGTGATTAGAAGATTTTACCCTCTACTAATTTAAAGTGTGGAAAATTTGCAGCGGCATGAGATTTTCAGTTGTTCTTTGTCATCAATTGGTCCGACAACACCAAATTTTTTATCGTCGATCTATGAGATTTTCAGCTGTTCGTCGTCATCATTCGGTCTTACGGCTTCAAATTTTTTATTGTCAATCTATCCAGCGGCCTGAGATTTTCAATCATTTATCGTCTTAGCTAATAACACCAAATTATATTTGTTTTGTCAATTTTTCTGGCGAATCCATTTATTTTGTTAATCCAAGTTGCAAGATGTTGTTGGAGCGATATTGTGAATGATTGATTATTAAGTCTGTTGTTCCATTCTTGTGATTATAGCTAATGGAAGGTTCCAGAATGCCTATGAATTTATGTCAATATGCCTTGAGAAGATGTGGAGGGCTATGGTCCAAAACAGAATTGTATGATTTGTTGAACTAGTTTGAACCACAATCATAGTCATTTGGTTTTTTTTTTTTTTTTTTTTTTTTTTTTTTTTTTTTGTATGATACCTGATTTCCCCATAAACTAGTTGTTGGAATCTGAGAAACAACACCAAATTATGCAGACTACCCACGATGAAGTTACAGGTCGCGGTCGAGTTGGTGCGGAAGAAAAATGATGAAGATAAGAGATTTTTAACTACTATCGTCGCGATGGTTCTAAAATGAAGTTGTAGGGCTTTTGTTTCCTTCTCTTCCGTCGGGAGCAAAAGCAAAAGGAAGAGACTGATGATGCATCACAACTTTGGTTTTAGGAGCAGAATGCATAGAGGGTGTTTTCGACACTTCACCTTTTACTAAAGGATCCTTTGGTCATTACATTATTAAGGTCTTGTACACATCATCACGAAATAGTAAAAAGTCAACGAACTTGGTTTATTTGTAATTGTGTTATACATGGAAGAGTAGTATGAGTTATTGTTTAAATGTTTTGGGAGTACTTAAATTTAATTGTAAACTATAGGGGAGGTATGAGTCCATTTCACTAAAAAATAATATTACACATATACCAAAGAGAAAAAAAAATAAAAATTGCCTGTTCTCTTGTTCATTTATCTGAAAAAAAAATGTTTGGCTACTTATTTAGGCATTTTACACAATGATATCTTCAACAAATATATTTTTTTTTAAATAAAAAATTCTAAATTTAATATTTTCTCGTAAGAAAGAAAATCGAGAGAAGAGAGGCAGTCTGCATCTTCAAAAAAAAAAGAAAAAGAAAGGAAAAGAGGGTTTGAGGGAGAAGATCGAAGAAGAGAGAAGATAAAAGGTAGAAGTGGCTTTAGGTTGAGAGAGTTTCGATTTATGCAAGAGTGCAGTGAAGAAGAAGAGAGCATCTTATAATGCCTTCCGCAATTATAAGATTCGGCCATTCTACCTTCTTGATGTTGACTTGGATTGTGAACCTGTGAAAATTTCGCATCCTCTGTCCTTACTCAATCGGTTCTGTTGATATGTTATTTCTAGCTCCCGATTTTCAACTTCAAATTCTTATAATGCCCTTCCATGACAACACTGCGGACTTTGTGATTTTTCGGCACAATTTGTGGTTCGGCTGTTAATCTTGGTCGATGGTGGAAGTACCCATAACTTTATGCAGAGTCGTGTAGTTTATCATCTTGGGTTAACCGTGACCATTGAACCCCGTTTCGGTCATGGTCGACAACAACGATCGTCTTCAAAGTGATGGATGTTAGTTTTATGTGAGCTTAATTAATTATCTAAACTAGTTAATTCAGTGGGAGTCTGATTGACATGGTATAACCGATTTGGTTTGGTTCGTCACATGGTATGAGATAAGTTTGGTAACCCTAATTCTATTGTAAGAATGGTTTTATGGTTACATCTGTATTCTATAAATACAGGGTTAGAGTCCCCACAGCCATAGTTAATCAGTTCTCTCTACACCCATTAGCAAGAGACGTCAAGATATCCTTTGGAGGCTGTGGAAGACTGTAGCCGAAGGATTTCGATTGGAGCATCTTGGAGTGTATGAGAATCTATCTCTTCAAACAGGTATGTCTTTATGATTCATTGTTTATGACTTCTCTATTGTGTTCTAGGATAACTGTATGGATTGGGATGAGTTTCATTGAAATAATTCTAATAGTTGGTATCAGAGCAAACCATACAAACCTAGAATCAATGGAGATTGATTATAAAGACTGATAATGAATGGTTAAATTGAAAGAGAAATTTTTCTCAAGTTTTGGATCGAATATCTATCAGATCTGTCGGAGTTTCCCATCGACAAAATTTTTTTTGATTGGCAAAATAGGTCAAGCAACATACAATTGGAAAGTTTTCGACGAGACGGAGCCGGCGATATAAAATTCACCGACGCCAACTATCTGACGTGCCGCGAGTGGATCTCACTCGCGGGAGAATTTAAAAAAAAAAGGTTTTGGCGGCGTTGACCCGGTCATCGCCGGGTCAACTAAAAAACCCTAATGGGTTGAGCCGTGACTTGGACCAAGTCGACTAAAAAAAAAAAAGGTATACTTGGTTCAGTTGGAACTGAGCCGAAGTCAAGCCGGACCTGGCCAAGCCGGCACAGACTGAACCCACCCAGACAAGGTTTTCTTATAAGGGCATGTTTGGTTTCTGCTTTTAACAAAAGGACATTAAACAATTATTCTGGGAGCTAGGAAGGTCGGATTGACCTTTGGTTTATTCCGTTGGTCTCCATTTTTTATGCTCTTCAATCTGATATATATTTTAGTACATTTAGATACATTAAGAAGTATATTATTATGAAAAATTCCCTATATGAACCTAGTTTGTAATATTTTTTTGTTGATTTTTTCTTAAAGTTATTGTACCAAATTGATTGTTGAGCTATTATATATGTTTATATGAATGTTTAGACCTGTTTAATTGTGTTAATAAAACATTCATGATATCCCACATGAATTGTAGGTTGGAATTTGTTCATATCTTGGTGGACCTTGGTGTGACCACCAAAGTGACAACCTGTTTCATTATGATGCGTTCAAATTCAAGGGTCTGTGTTTGTAAATGCTTCAGTTTGATAATGTTCACCCAAAGTTGACATTATTTAAGTTTATTTAAATTATTTTTATAGCTGTTGTGTAAGGATTATGGTGTGACCACTAAAGTGGCAACGTTGGTTCTATCATAATATACTCAAATTCAGTATTTATGCATTTACAAACTACAGTAAAAAAAGTAAAGTGTTCACTTAAAAGTGACACTAACATAAACTTCTATTTTTATGGATGTAGCAAAGAACGATATTGTCCACCCAAAGGTGGCGTTGTCAAAGACTATAAGGAACTCATGCATATGGTTGAAGGATTGTGACTTTAGGGGTCTTCATCCACCCAAAGGTGGTGAGATTTTTTGAGAGTCATTGTCCCTTCGTAGTTATTGCACAGATATTGAGAGGACCAGTGTACATATTATCGCAAAGGATGTGTGTGTAGTTCGATTAACTTTTCAAAGATGTAAATTGACTTGCACATGTTATGTATATATACTTGCTAGCTAATTTTATTTGGTATTAATCGTAGACTTACAATTATTTACATTGTAATATAGTTGTGGATATGTAATGATTAAATACCTTAAGATGCCTATTATTGGCAGTCAATTCTATGAATTGGCATAGAAATTGAAAACTAGTCTAGGATTGTTTGACTTATATGTACTCAACAGAAAATTATATTCTGATTCTTAGGGCATTCAGTTTCTAAGATCAAGTAAGACAATGTTCAAATGAGGAACATTGAAAATTGATATTCCTTGTGAAATCCAAAAAAAAAGTTTGATATTTCAAGAAGGGGCGGAGAGATGTTTTATTACTCAAGTCCATCAGTATCAGTTTTAAATGATAATAAATGGTATTGGAAGTGTGAGAAAGTACATGGTAGAGCTGTTAATTATTAATGATAAGCTCAAAGATAAATGAATATTTATCGATAATTCATTAGAACCTATGTAGATTGCATTTTAGACTTTCACTTTCTCACAAAAATTGTACAGTCTGATCCTGGTGACCTATAGTACTCAATAGATATAGTGAACCTAAAATAAAAGGACTAATGATAGAAGTTCAAAGGAAAGGTAAGATATGAATTCCAATGTCATAATGTATAAGACATATCCAGACAAAGACAAAGTGAAAAGGGATAGAGAAACCCACAGAAAGAAATATATTTTTTCATGGAATAGTCAGAAACTTTATGACAAAGAATTAGACATTAAGGAACTACAAGATAAAATGGATCTAAGTAGAATGAAATTCTTGTAATATGACTCAGAAGGAACATGTGAAGAAAGGTTATAAAGCTAGACAAGCTTAAGTGATCAAGGAATAAGGATTATAAAACTTCTGAGCAAGAAAATGCAGTACATTGGATACTTAAGCATTAATCATAGTCTGAACCCGTAGGAGTACCAAAACCTTTAATTTATTCTTCTTAGATTATCAGTCTTTAGAAGTTAAACTGTATATTATTATCTTTCACCCTGGTCATAAGGGTTTAAGACTATTGTCTAAAGAAAGATTGAAAAGAATAATGTTTTGAAACCTTCTCTTCTAAAATTCATAACATATATATATGTGAAAATTAATTAAAAGAGAAAAATGACAAGATTAAAGTAAATGAAGATTATTAACAACAAGGATTTATTGGACTTGGTGTGCATCGAGATTTCATCTCCATAGGTGTTTTCTCAAATAATAAAAATTAAGATAAAAATTTTTTTATTAAAGGAATTAAAACTATTGGATCTGAATGAGAGAGTTTTGGGAGACCATGTGATACTGGTTTATTCCCTAGTAAATTTGAGCAAGTATTTACAAAAGTCTAAGAATGCATTTGATCCTGTAAGAAAAGAATTGATATTGCAGTTTATATTATTAATAGAGCATTAGTTAGTCAGTTCTAGTTTAAGTTATCTTCTTGTTTGAAACTGTAGAGCTGACATGGTTTCATAACACTCGTAGAAGAATAATTATTTTAGAACATTGAGTTGTCATTTTATGGGATATCAAAATAGATCTAAGAAACATGAAGTTTGATGAAACCACATGAAAATGGGTGTGAAACAACCAGTTGAGATAACGAAAATGTTACTAGAGTGTAATGAAATAATTATAGAAATGTTCATTAAGATCGATGCTTCAACCGTAGTAGTAAATTCAGATGAGGCAATAAAGAGATATACTAAACCATGTAGATCTGTGATTTCATCCAATCATATGTTGTACTTCAAAATAATTTTTTTAGTGAAGGACAACATGAAGATCCTAATGATTTTGAGCATGTTGTCAGTAATTAGGTTACTCTTGAATGTTTAATGGTCATAAGATGTGTTGTTTTCTATGAACAATAACAAGACTTGAAATTTTATGCTTTTGTCAATGAGCGGTGTACTCATAGGTTAAAAAAAAAATATACAAGAAAATATGTGATTTCAGTGGGAGAATTGATTACTACAAAGTAAGACTTGGAGCGAAGCAGAATCACACAAAGAGAAAATAAAGTATTGACTTCAAATCTTTGAGGTCTTAGTTACATATTTTGTTTTGGAGTTGTATCAGATAGATGTAAAGATCGTCTTGATCAAAGAAAATTTAGAAGAAGATGTTTATATATTATAATCACAAGGTTTTGTGATAAGGGTAAAGAAGATATGTTTTGTAGACTTATAAAGTCAATCTGTAGATTAAACAGGTATCTAACTAATGATATCTGAAATTTGATATGGTTGTATCTTCTTTCAACTTTATTGAGATTGTCATTAACCATTGTATATATCTATAGATCAGTGGGAGTGGATTCGTTTTCTTGTCATGTGTATTGATGGTTTTCATTGGCCTGTAGTGACATGATTTACTAGTTGAAATTAATATTTTTCTGTCTGACAACTTCGACGTGTAAAACTATATGAGCAAGTACCTTTGTACCTGGTGTTGAGTTTGCTCGTGACAGAAAAAATAAAATTCTAGATTTATCTCAAAGTATAAATGTTGTTCGTGTTTTTGAATGGTTCAGTATACATGTGTTACTAATAAGTTGCGGATGCTCAAACCAGTAAAGGAGATAAATTGACAGAATTGTGGACAAAGAATGATACTGAGTATTAGCATCTACAATGCAGTAGAGAGCTTGATATATGCTTAAGGTTGTAATCATTTATATAGCCTATTCATTGAGTGTTATGGGACGTTTTCAGTTGGATGTTGGTATAGCTTACTGGACAACGGAAAAAAGGATGATCATGCAGTATATGCAGAGGACCAAACATTACATATTCATTTATAGAAGTAGTGACACTCTAGGCTATTTTGATGTAATTTATAATGATTGTATTGATGATAACAAACCAACATCATGGTTCATTGTCATGATAGTAGGGTTTTGTAACTCTATATAAAGATAACAAGCAATGTATCTGGTATAAAAGTTTCTTCTCTGATTTGGAGGTTGTAGACTCTACTTTTACACCTATTGAGATGTGTTGTGACAACGATTCAACTGTGTTCTTCTCAAAGAATAATAAGAAATCTAGTATTTCAAAGCTTAATAGAGATCGAATATCTTTAGGTAAGAAAAAATATCAAAAATAATTTATATCATTGTAGATTCTCTAACGAAGGTTTTGTCAGTGGGAATCTTTAAGGGACAGTATGTCCAATATAGGAATGGTTGAAAACAATTAATTTTATCAGAGGCTTGAGTGGCCAAAAGTCTGAGAATCAGTGGGAGTTTCTAGATATGCTTAATCAATGGGAGACTCTTTATGCTTATACTTGTGTTTTCACATTGCTTACTATATTTGATTGTATTGTTCATGGTTTAATGGGCACAGTTTTTATAACTATGGTTTTGTTTACATTAGCATTTACAATATTACTATTTTGCATATATAGTTATGTGTTTGACATGTTAAAGATAAACCAGGCTGTATTTAGCCAAAGATAAATCAGACAGTATTTAGTCGGACACTAGGCAGTATTTAGCTAAAGGACGAACAAGACAGTATTCAGCCAGATATATAAAGCAGTGTTCAGCCAAGATAAATGACGGTATTCAACCATACAAATAATGATGGTAAGTCAAAGTTTGATATTAATCCAAGCTAGAGGCGATTTGCCATGAGAGGATAATATCAAAGAATAAAGGCAATGTCTAGCCAATGTATGGTATTATCTTTTTGAATTATTTAAATATCATGTTTTAGTTGTTCATAAAGGTTTTGGAGTACTTTGATTAAGGTTCTTTAATCAAGTTTGGACTCGCATGAGAGTTTACTTTCATGCATTATCTTAGGCGATTCATGTATTGAGTAGACCTCTATTGTGGCTGATAGAAATTTGTACATCGTATATTAAGGTATATTATCTGTTGTTGGTTGCATTAGGAAGCTTGATGGATGTTTCAAAATTAGTGACGATTTAGTGTATTGGATTTCGTGGCCACACTGATTGACGATAGTTTTGTAATTAATATAGCCCAAGTGAGAGATTGTTAGTTTTATGTGGGCTTAATTAATTACCTAAACTAGTTAATTTAGTGGGAGTCTGATTGACATGGTATAACCAGTTTGGTTTGATTCGTCACATGATATGAGATAGGTTTGGTAACCCTAATTCTATTGTGGGAAGGGTTTTAGGATTATCTATATTATATAAATACAGAGTTAGAGTCTCCACAGCCACAGTTAATCAGTTCTCTCTGCACCTATTAACAAGAGACGTCAGGATATCCTTTAGAGGCTGTGAAAAACTTGTAGCCGAAGAATTTCGATCAAAGCTTGAAGCGTCTTGGAGCGTATGAGAATCTATCCCTTCAAACAGGTATGTCTTTATGATTCATTATTTATGGTTCTCTATTGTGTTTTAGGATAACTGTATAGATTGGGATGGGTTTCATTGAAATCCTAAACACATAACATTCTAACAATGGATTTATAAAACAGTTATCTGTTTCGATTCAGGGACAATCACTCACAGTAGATGTTTTCTTTTTGACACTTCATGGTGGAGAGTTGGTTCTCAAAGTTCAATGGCTACTCCAGGTGATGCCAGTGATTTTTTATTATGAACAACTTATTAAGGAGAGAATCTTTCCCCAGTTACAAAGATTCAAATTCAAATTATGAATTTGAATTCTCACCGGTTACAAAATATCCTTTAGAGGCGGTGAAAAACTTGTAGCCAAAGGATTTCGATCAAAGCTTGAAGCGTATTGGAGCGTATGGGAATCTATCTCTTCAAACAGGTATGTCTTTATGATTCATTATTTATGGCTTCTCTATTGTGTTTTAGGATAACTGTATAGATTGTGATGAGTTTCATTGAAATCCTAAACACATAACATTCTAACAATGGATTTATAAAACAACTATCTGTTTCGATTCAAGGACAATCACTCACAGTAGATGTTTTCTTTTTGACACTTCATGGTGGAGAGTTGGTTCTCAAAGTTCAATGGCTACTCCAGGTGATGCCGGTGATTTTTTTATTATGAACAGCTTATTAAGGAGAGAATCTCTCACCGGTTACAAAGATTCAAATTCAAATTATGAATTTGAATTCTCACCGGTTACAAAATATCCTTTAGAGGCTGTGAAAAACTTGTAGCCGAAGGATTTCGATCAAAGCTTGAAGCGTCTTGGAGCATATGAGAATCTATCTCTTCAAACAGGTATGTCTTTATGATTCATTATTTATGGCTTCTCTATTGTGTTTTAGGATAACTGTATAGATTGGGATAAGTTTCATTGAAATCATAAACAGATAACATTCTAACAATAGATTTATAAAACAACTATCTGTTTCGATTAAGGGACAATCACTCACAGTAGATGTTTTCTTTTTGACACTTAATGGTGGAGAGTTGGTTCTCAAAGTTCAATGGCTACTCCAGGTGATGCCGGTGATTTTTTATTATGAACAGCTTATTAAGGAGAGAATCTCTCATCGGTTACAAAGATTCAAATTCAAATTATGAATTTGAATTCTCACCGGTTATAAAGATTCAAATTCAATTTTTGAATTACAAAATTAAAGAGAGAATCTCTCAATGGTTACAAATATTCAAATTCAAAATTTGTAACTTACAAAAACAATAATTTGATTTAATATCCAACTCTTAATTCCTTTCATCGGTTATAAAGATTCAAATTCAAAATTTGTAATTCAAATACACAATGTAAACAATTCCAGTATATTATAAATATACCTGTACCCAATGTATTTGGGTAAGGCTTTGAATCAATTCAAAATTTCAGAATTTACACAGCCTATCTTGCCTTTCAACCTTGACAGCCAAGCAGTTCTATTCCGAGGGGTTTCATCAATGGCACCGTTGCGGTCAACTCATGACCTCTTCATTTTAAGGTGACCTTCTGTCCTTCAGGTTTTATGTGAGCACTCTCTTTTCGCCTAACGGTCTGAATGTACATTTGCTCAACTTCAAGTTGAATATTTGGGTCACTTTGTTTCGGGTTCTGGGATTGCCATGGATCCTTCCAAGGTTTCTGTTGTTTTGGCCTGTTCCACAAACCATGAAGGCTTGCGCAAGTTATTGGGTCTCAAGAGTTAGTAACGCGGATTTGTTTGTCGTTATGCTCGTATCGCCGCCCCACTCATAGATCTACTTCGAAAATAAATGTTTTGGTGCACTACTGATGCTCAAGCTGCCTTTGAACATCTGCAACATGCCATGAGTGAGGCTCCGTTTTTAGCTCTACCAAACTTCACTATACCCTTTATTGTCGAAACAGATGCGTCAGGATTTGGCATTGGTGCAATGCTGATGTAGGGTCGGCGAGCTATGGAATTTTTTTAGCAGGAAACGCTCCCCACATATGTAGGCAGCATCTACCTACAGCCGTGAGATGTTTGCCATTACCGCTGCTCTGCTTAAATGGCGTCAATATCTCTTAGGTAATAAATTTTACATTCACACAGATTAGAAGAATTTGAAGAATCTAACTGACCAGACAATCCAAACCGCTGAACAACAGCAATTTTTGGTTAAGTTACCTAGCTTCTATTTTGAGATTGTGTATAAGCCAGGATCGGAAAACTCTGATGTGGATGCTCTGTCACGAGCTCCGGTTCAGTTCTAGGGTTTTTTCTTAGTTACAAGGCCCCGATTTGCCTTCCTTGATCAACTTCGGCTGGAAAATACTACAGTAGCTCCTGAACTTTGCAACATCCACAGTGGTCTTGAAATGTATTTGCGATGTTTTGTTTGGGATGAACCTCAACGATGGGTTCTGTTCCTGCCCTAGGCCAAGCTTTGGTACAATACGTCTGTTTGTTCCGCCATTGGAATGTCACCCTTCCAGGCTCTTTATGGACGGCAACATCTTCGGATCTTAAATCCTTTTTGCAGATTAAACGAGTTCCTAAATTTTTGTATGCCTCTTGTTGATCTATGTGATGAAGTCCTTGTTGGTAATTTGGAGAATGAAAACCCTTTTTTGGGTAATTTGATAGTGTTATCACTACTCATTATTATTTTTGGCAGAAGATTTTATAGATACTTCGTCCAACACTGTCCCAGTCGATAGAGACCGACCTCATCGCAATAATTTTGTTTTGGCCTTCATTAGTGTTGCAGAGAATATCCGTTCAAGACTTGTCTCTGTAGTAAAAGCTATTATGATCGTGATCTTGAAACACATGCAAAATGGTAAAAGTTATTATGATGTGATCTTGAAACTAGTTGGGAAGGAGTTAATGTTCGCCATTCTTAACACTTTATTGAACGCATGAGATTCTGGGTCGGCAATTGCATTATGTAGGAGAGATGCAAGACTTGTCAACAGCACAAGTGTATTCACTATTCGATTCCATTCTCGATCCCACCAAATTTGGATTCCAAAGTGGGTATCTCTTTTTTACTTTAAGTGACAACGAGGGTATACTTTCTTCTCTATGTTGCCGTCTCCTCCATAAGCGTAGATTGATAAGGATGGCTTTTGTTCCGGTTCATTGGATCCTAATGTCTTATTGAATTATTAAGAAAAAGAACATTTCTAAGTATCACTATGCCTAGTGAAACAATTCACTTTATTGTAATTTTATTTTTACCATCACAAAGCTCCTCTTTCTTCTCCGGACTCCTGCCTTAACTCGGTCCTCCACCCCCTCAGGTTCAATGTTGAGGACATACCGAGATAGTAGCCTCTTGTTGCACAGTGGACCCTTGCAAATTGGTTCAGGTGAGTCATAAGGCGGTCGTCATGGCTGCCTTGGATGATTGGAGGAACAAAGTTAAATAGCCTACAGGGTTGGTAGCATTAAACTTTGAGTTTAATGATTTTGCAGTCTCACCAAAACTGCAGACTTCTTCTTGAACAGGAATCTAATAGGCTTTGATTCCGTGTCA
Organism: Protea cynaroides; assembly: GCA_028583415.1. Classification (NCBI taxonomy): domain Eukaryota; kingdom Viridiplantae; phylum Streptophyta; class Magnoliopsida; order Proteales; family Proteaceae; genus Protea; species Protea cynaroides. Next base: position 66,461,244 of record CM053265.1, read on the forward strand.
ACAAAATGATTTCATGGTTTTGCGGATTCAATGTCAGTATTATAAGATGTTATCTTATTATGGGTTTAATTAATTAGCAAGTCCATTGGCGAGTGGGAGTTCGCATTATGGGTTGACTGGTTTTGATCTATGACTTAGGGATAAACCATTCTGGTCCATTGTGGAAGTGGTCCAAGATTTGAAATAGTATTATATATACTAGGTTTAGAGTCTCTGTAGCTCAAGTTGTATAATTCTTCTCTCTACTCCCATTTGTAAAAAGAACAAATTAAAAGGGGATCTCTTATGAGTTGTGGAAAACTTAAATCAAAACTTGGATTGGAATATGTGAAAATCAATTTCCAACGTACAAGTATGTCTTAATTAATCATCTCTTTGTTATTTCCATTGTATTCTAGGACTCTTCTATAGATTATTATGGATTTGTGTGAAACCCTAAACCCAGTATATCCTAAAAGGGACGTTCCATCAGATATGGACAATGATCTGATCCAGTTGAAGGTACACATACGTGCAGGTGAACTACCCTCTTGAAAAAAATACAACTCTCACGATCACTTGTGATGTCAAATTTAATTAATAAAAAAAATTGTTTGTTATTGATATACTATTAACCAACCATGGAGACATGAGATAAGCCACTATGGAGATCTAGGAGTGGTAAGAGTCACAATTGATGAACACAAATGGACTAAATTCCAATAAGTAGTGATGAATTAATAATCTAACATGCACCCAAAATATTCTTCGTATAAGGTTCATATATATAGATATCAGATAGTATTTTCCAAGCTCAAATTAATCACACCAAGTTAATGAAAATCATCAACAGAAAAAGGGCAAAAAAAAATAGAAAATATTCCCAAACCGAAAAAAAAAAAGGACCCTTTAAAAATTTGCCCCACGAAATTGAAAGAAAAAAAAAGAAAAAAAAGAGAGTTATATAAGGTATATATAGTTTAATTTCTGGGGACTGCTGTCAGGTCGTGTGGCCCTTGCACAATACGGTGCCAATGCGACCATGCGTTGGTATCCAACAGAGAATTCTTCATTTCAAAGATGAGGCCGACACTACGCAGCCTGGCAGTCTTCTTTTCCCTTTTTATACACATGATCACATGATAGAGCAAGCATTAGGGTTGTCATCACTGAACATGGCACCGGCGCGTTCATCAAAGATGACAGAATGAGCGGGAGGTTGGTAGTAACCATGATTAGAGTCATCGTAACCATGTTTGTAGTAGTTGTAAGATGAGGAAGGCTGAAGGTTGTAATCGGTCACCGAGTCGCTCTGACGATGCTGTTGATAGTAGTGTTGTTGGGTGTACCCAGTATATTCTGGGTTGTAGGGGAAGATCCACAGCTCTGCGCTCCTTCCTGTCTTCCTTACCGTCTTCAGCACCTTCATCTGTTCTGCCCATCCTGTGACAGTCACCTTCTGCATGCCCATGTCTATGTCCACCTCATCCACTCCTTTTGAACAAATCCAAAAGTTATAAATTTTAGAACATGAATCACAAAGATGCAAACAATATACAAAATCATGAAGAAAAAATAGCACTTGACACCGGCTTGTGTCAATGGCCTATTGATATCGATTCTTTTTCATGCATAGATGTCATTGGACTATCACAAAACCTCAAAATACGTGTATTTGAGACAGGATGGGGGGGGGGGGGGTGGACACTGGTACCGGATCAGTGTGAATAAGAATATCCCAATAGGTAAAAGTACCTTCAAGTTTCTTAAGAGCCTTTTTTATCTTGCTCTGGCATCCAGCACAGTCCATGTGTACTCTCATCTCTGTCTGCAAAACCAACTTAAACTGTTAGAAAATAATTCACAATCAACGATGTAAAAAAACAAAACAAAATAGAAAGAAACAATCACACAATACAGATTAATGTGGTGTGAGTTGATAATTGATTTTAGAGGGTTATGACCGCTCATCCTCACACCTCTTATCTTGTTAGAATTCAGGGCCTCAAGCTCTCGAGCCCTTAAGGCTTTACAGGCTTTTAACGACCTTCCAAAATTAGCCCATACACACACATGACCGAATACAAGACATCTTGCTCTTAATAGATATTGTCATACAACTATACCAGGTATCATCACATCAAGAGAGAGAGAGATAGAGAAAAAAACTAACTGTCATGTTTGGTTGTTGAGAAAGCTAGATATATAGGAATCTTTCTTTGTTGAGGTATCTGAGTTGCAAATAAACTGCAATAGAGGATCTGAGTTTTGTCGAATGGTGCATGAGTCCCTAGCTAGTGTCTCTCTATATATAAGGGTCTGTCCCTGGTTCTTGATCAGGAAGGGGAGATAAGAAGGAATAGTTTACTTTATTTGCTGTATCCTATCAGACTGACTCCATGTCCCCACGGACTTTTCTCAGATTCTCTTTATTTTTTGGTTTTGCATCCATCAAAGAAAGTCAGTAGAAACTGCATCGAAGCAGCTTCCTCAACGGTTACATTTCTATTTAAAAATAAGACTCATAGTTGACCCAATTAGGGTCTTCCACGTATTTGATTCTTCCCTACAGAATTCTGCCACGAATTGATCATAGTCAACCCTTCATCAAGTAGACGAGATGGGTATAGTTCATGGATAATTAAATAATAATTTAGCAAGCTTGGGCTAGTAGAATTAACATTAAAAAAAGGAGAAAATGGGTCAGTAGATCTGACTCCGATGGAAGAGGAAGGAACAAGGATCCACATCCTCTCCTCCAAGAGAATTTGGAGGAGAAAGGGTGCCCCATATGGATGGATGATATTTGGATCCGAGTTTTTTATTCGAACCGACATTCTATTTGAATCCAAGGAATAATGATGCAAAGACAATGGAACGATGGATATGGCGGAAGTGTTTGGGAAATTCACATGATGGCGATTCGAACCATTAGGTAAGGGTGGCATTTTCAAGGAAAGTTTCAATTTTTTTTTTTTGGGTTTGGACCGCCACTACCCCAACGGTGGGGACTAAAGGTGTTAAAACGCATGGTTTTGGTTTAATGATGCGGTTTGGTGAGTAATGAGTAAAACCGAAACTGCAGAATTTATTAAAAGGTTTAAAAATACTTATCAAAACTTCTTACCAGTTACGAATCTTGTGTTCTTATCAAATTCAAACAAATTCAAAGAAGAGAAGAAAACAATCTTAATTCCTAAGAAAATGTTGATAGACTTGTTAAAATCTGCCAGATAAAAAATTGAAAGAAAGAGGATATATTTACTCCTCAGATAAAGCTATAGAATATAATTTGAATTTTGAATTTGAATAAGAACACAAGAGTCATAACTGATATAACAAAAAAATCAGTTATAAATGTGAATTGGAAAGAAAACCAATTATTAATCGAATTTAGTTTTTTGATTTTTGAATAATTTTGCTGTGGGGAAGGGAGAGAAAGAGAGTAAAGAACAAAAGAGAGGCAAAACCAAGGAAATCAATAAATTATTTTTAATCTTATATGAAAGTAGATTAACAATCTAAAAATAAGTCATTTGGAAAGCATTAAAATAAAATTTATTTTTACAAATATAGATTTGTAACATTAAGAGATTAAAGTAAAGACTTAATCGATTTTAACAGTTTCAAATATTCAGTTTAAACGGTTTCATTTTATAAAAAAAAGGAACTATTTAACTAAACAATTTTATTTTTGAAATTAGAATGGAACTGTATAATAATCGATTGTATGGTTTTAATTTCAACGGTTAAATTCGATTTCGATTTATGATTTCTATTCATTTTTAACACTTTTAATGGGGACCCCAAAGGCGGTGGAATCGGAAATGATCGAATGTGGGACACTGTCTAATAGAGAGCTTATCGCCCCACTGTTGAGTGATGACACTGCATTGGAGGTTGTAGGGTTGATTGTTAGAATTATTGTGAGCTTAATTAATTACTTAATCAGTTAAACAGTGGGAGTTCAATTAACACAGTAGAACCGATTTGGTTTGGTTCATCACATAGTATGAGAGAGGTTTGATAACCCTAATTCTATTGTGGGAAGGGAATTATGATTATGATAATATTCTATAAATACTAGGTTAGAGTCCCTACAGCCACACTTAATGAAAGTCTTTTCTTCACTAATTGGCAAGAGACATCAGTTAATCTTCCTGAGGTTGTGGAAGGCTTTGATCGAAGGATTACGATCAAAGTTTAGAGCATAGAAGAAATCAACATTCACAAATAGGTATGTCTTTATGATTCATAGTTTATCACTTCTCTGTTGTATTCTAAAGTTCATGTATTGATGAGGATGGGTTTGATTGAAACCCTAATCACATAAAAGTTTAACATTGACTCTTCTAAGCCATTAAGGTTTTAAATTTCGGAATTGAACACTAGCCTCCATAGATTCAGCTTCAATTTTGATCCGAATTAGTCAAAATCGGGTGGAATCAGTTGGAACTCAGTTAAACTCAGCCAGAATAAGGTAGAATGTAGAGTATGATTTATAGTCGGGGATTGGGATCGAGATCATGATCTGGAAATCAAAAAAAGTCCCTCGAATTGGAAATCGGGTCAGCCAATTCAAATCTAAATGTGTCGATTGCCCAATTTGATGCCCGATGCCTAAAACCATGATTGCCTCTTCAATGATTGACTCTAATTTTGTTTTAGATTAGAGTCGGGGATGCCAAAGCCTTTGGCATCTCTAGGGTTTTGTAAGAAAAAAAGATTCTCTCTTGTTGTTCAGTTCCCTCCAATCATAATCCAACTATTGGAGTTTACATTGCACATATACCAATGTATTGATATACGCATTGAGTAAATTCTAGTCATTGGATCACAGTTGGAGTCTCTAATGACAAAAGACGATTCAAAACCAGGTTTCATTGCGATTATCATTAGTTATTTGTTAATCTCATCAAAATAATTGAGGGGGTAAGACAAAAAAAATGATTGTGGGGGACCATATTTATTTCCTTGTAAAATGACAGAAAAAAAAAAAAGAATTCCCACAGGAGTTTTCTAAATTTATTTTAATTTAAAATGCATACAACAATATTAAAAAAATAAAATATTTATAAATTATTTACATAAAAAATTTTACAACAAAACAGACAAAGTTGCAACAAACTCTAAAGAAAAAGGATATGGGAAATGAAATTTTATTTTTTCCTATTTTTTTATTGAACCGTAGAGCTCATAGAATCTATTAGGCCAGGGTTTCCATTTTATTAATTAGATGCTGAGGCTTTCATCAAATTAATATTTATTGTGGGTTGGGACTTGGGACTGGAACTGTTATCACATGCTCATTCTCACACAAATAAGGGAAAATGATCCCACCATGGTGCAAAGAAACACTGTCTCCACACGTTTTGTAGTTACCGGATGCCCAATATTAAAAAAGAAAAAATTCTTTAGCTCGGTCTAATCACTGTAACCCTTTCTTTTTGTAGAGAGGGAGTGTACTTCTTCAAAGTTCAAGTGCGGTCAAATTTATGGCTAAAAAAATGAGATACGTCACAACGCGATGCAACGGCTCTACAAAATGTATTGCTAACGGGGTCCTACAAATAATAATGTAAGGAATATTTTAAAAAACCGAAATTAAAGATTCATTTTTTTTAAACAATAAAAAAAAACATATAGCATTGAGATTTAAGAAGACTTTAGAGTCAATGACATAAAGAATTACTAATCATATGTTAGTTAATTCCTTGATAAAATATAAAACTCTAACTATTGAATTATTATTTAAAAAATAATTTAAAAAACAGGGGGTCATGCTTCATACATAATTTCTTTAGCAACAAATTTGCTATATCTTAGAGGCCAAGTTAAGGGTGTTCATGGGTCAGTTCGGTCTGGTTTCGGTCTGGATTAAAACGGTATCAGACTTTATAAGCCTAAATCGAAATATATCCATTAAGAGTTCGGGCTGGGGTGGGTTGCAACGGACACTTTAACTAACAGGTCGGTCTGATGTCAGTTTGTTATCGCGATGAGCTTATCAGGCTGATTTCGGGCTGGCTTGGTTTGGGCCAAGCTTATCGGGTTGGAAGTTGGCATCTTTTTTTCAAGGAATATTATAAAAAAAAAATATTGAATATGGATTGGTTATCTACATAGACATACTGGTATTAACATATTAAGTTTAGGTTTTATTTCGGGCCAAATGGAACATCGGTTCAAGCCTTATCGGTCCTCTTAACGAGGTCAGTCTAATCTAGTTTCGGTCTTGGTAGAAACAGTGTCGGGCTTTATAAGCCCAAACCGAAACATGTCCATTAAGGTCTCGGTTCGAGTTAGGTTCGGGTTATTTCGGGCCGGCTCGGTCTATGCTACTAGGTCGGGCCGGCTCGATTGGCCTTGACAAAGACCTCCACAGGTGACCAATCTTTATAATTAAAGAGTAAATCATTTTGGCCTTCCATAAGTACCAACAAATAAAGGAGGCCAGTCCAAGGCAATGAGAAGATTCCTGCTTTGAGGCGAAGTCCAAAGAACTCCATCCAGAAATCCAAATAGGAATAGTAAGAGATTGCTCTTCTAGAATCACCATGGAAAGAGGAGAGCCAAACCAAACGGCTCTAGAGAAAGGACAGGTAAGGATGATATAATCAATACTCTTAGATTCAAAACCACATCTTCTACATGGGGAGGCCAAGCTAATATTTCTCTTTGAGAGGTCTTCACTGGAACCAAGAGCATGATTACATGCTCTCCAAAGAAAAGCTTTAATTTTCAGTAAAATATTACCATGCCATATCTTTCTCCACACCTCTTTGAGAATGAGCTTCCACTGATGAATATAGGAAGAAGAAGGAAGAAGATTAGCTTCATCATAGAGATTTGAAATAAAGTGGTAAGCTGATTTCACCGTCAATATACCATTCTTTGGAAAAGGCTAAGCTGAATCTTCATAGTATTGAAAATATCCTCAGGGTGCAAATATAAATCAAGAAGGTCTCTTCTCCAAACCCGATTTTGGAAGTCAATAAGATCAGAGACATAGATAAGGGGGCAATCCCTATAATTTGGGAACTTTATACGAAAATTCTTTGAGGAGGGAATCCAATTGTCCTCAAAAATTTTAATGTGGGATCCATTCTCAACTTGCCAAACTAGGCCAGCTAAAAGAATCTTCCTTCCCTCCAATATACTCCTCCACGCCCATGAAGGCTGATTCCCTAATTTAGCATTAAGGAAATCCGAGCTTGGAAAATATATAGTTTAATAAATAAGACTCCATTTTGCATCTGGAAATTTTCAAAGCCTCCACGCTAATTTGGTCAAAAGAGCAAGATTTTGCATAAAGGGATCCCTGATTCTCAACCCTCCTTTCTCCTTTGACCGACACAATCTACTCCATGACATCCACTGGATGCCATTTTTATCAAATCCCTTACTCCAAAAAAAATTTCCAGCCTCTTTTTTAATCTTATCATGATAAGATTTAGGAAGTTTAAAATGGAAGCCTGCAAAGTTTGAAATGGATAGAACTATTGCTTTTAAAAGAATTTCCTTACTAGCATGAGAGAGGAGAGAAGTCTTCCACCCTTTCATCTTGTTAGTAACTTGCTCCATAGTGCTTTGAAAAGCTTTGCTTTTAGATAGGCCAAACTCGGATGGGAGACCATGATACCCACATGGACCATCTCCGTAGGGAATTTTGAGAATCCTTAAGAACCATCTCTTAATTTTACTAGGGGTGTTCGGGCTGAAGGTGATCGAAGATTTCTTGAGGTTGATTCTTTGACCTGAGGTTGAGCAATACAAATCCAAACAATTTTTAAGGGATGAAATCAATCGAAGCTTAGCCTTAGAGAACAATAAACAATCATCAGCAAATAAAAGGTGTGTGAGGTGATCGTTTGTGCCTCTGAATTGAATACCCTGAAGAGAACCATCAAGAACAGCCTTATCAAGAATAGAGGACAAAGAATAAACAAGGCAAGGGAGAGAGGGTCCCCCTCCTGAATACCCCTAGAGGGAACAAAGCTGCCTTTCTCAACTTCATTAATTAACAAGGTATAGGTCATTGAGCTCAAAATAGTCAAAACCATATTGATCCACTAAGGACTAAACCCAAGCTTAAATAAAATTGTTTTGATAAAATTCCATTCAAGATGATCATAAGCCTTCTGCATATCCGCCTTTAAAGCCAAAAACCAATCTCTTCCATTCTTTTTCTTAATGAAATTAAAAGCTTCATGAGCAACTAGAATACTATCTAAAATGCTCTTATTGGGAATAAAGGCAGATTGAGAGGAAGAGATGATATCATCCAAGAATGGTTTGATTCTATTGACCATAATTTTAAAAATGATTTTAACACAAACCCCACATTGACTTATAGGTCTGAAATCGTCGACTGAAGAAGGATCAACTTTCTTTGGAATTAAACATATGTAGGTCCTATTAAAATCCTTGGACAAATAACCGTTGGTGAAGAAATCCTGAACAAAATTTATGATGTCATTTTTGGTCGCTTTCCAATCATTTTGGAAGAAAATAGGGGGAAGCCCATCAGGTCCAGGAGACTTGTGGGGAGCCATAGAGTTTAACAGCATTTCTAATCTCCTCTTGGTCAGGAATACTGCATAATAGGTCATTAATCTGGGCCAATATTTTTGGTTGAATTGATGAGAGAAGAAGATCAAGATCACGATCATTAATGCCATCTGAAATCTTCGCTCATAATGCTAGCAAAACCCATTGCATGTGGCGATGAGTTCAAATTTGCCTCAGATACCATTACCAAGTCTCAAGTAGCCTATGTACATAATGTACATGGGTTAACCCTTGTTGGAAATATTAACACCACAAAGAAAATATATTATTTAAGACTATCTAATAAGCAAATGATATTAAAGATAATATCAATAATCAAACCATATGATTAAGAATCTGAATAAATATAATGTAATATAATGAAATCTAAACACATACCTTATACGGTGTTAATCAAGGAAACAATTAGGGCTGAGTCGTGTTGGTACACTCTCCTTAAGATTGTGTTTGCCCCCTATACGGTGCAACGGGTCCCTACAAACCAACCTCCAAGATAAAACAGCCCTTCAGAAGGACACCCACCCAGTGCGCACTCACTGTTAGGTGTATGCAGACCCGACGGCTAAGGTTAACAATCCTTTAAAACAATGATGGAACAGACTTTATCGATAAATCAGAGTAGAGAGAGAGAGATAGTTGGATGGACAAAGAAGAGAGACAGAATTTTGTATTTAAATCTTGAGTTATTTGGAATGAGACAACATCCTCTATTTATAGAAGACAAGTACCTCTCCAAGGGTCACTACCAAGGGGTATGGGTGTACCTCTTCATATCAAAAGGTATAAGTCACCACCCTTCTAAAAAGGTACACTTGAATAGGTATGTATCCACACCCATATCCATATCCATTTCACTATCCATATCCATATCAATTTCCATATCCAACTCAAAACAAAATTGAAATTAAATTTCCCACAAAAATTAAACTAAAACTTTGAATTTCATTTTAAAACTTTTTGAAACTTTATTTTTGTTTTTCGATATTAAAAACAACAATCCCCCACAAGTTTCAAAAAGATTGATAAAACCAGAATCAGACTGTTAACCTCATGAGAACTGTAAGCGACGTCGTTGCAGATGTCTGTCGACTTGAATCTACACTAGGTCTGATAGGTCACGCTACAGAGTACGGGTGATGCTTGCTCCTTGAACCTTTCCTCATTGGTGTAGCCGACTGACCTACCAGCCACCTCTTACAGTCTGACCCTCGAAAAATCCCTTAATGGTGGATATATTTTTAAACCGGCCTTGTCCCTATCCTGGTTCATAAATGTTTATGAAAGTTTGCCCTTAAAACTCTCATTGAAAGCGGTTCCACTTCCTACATTCAATAAGGTCAGCCCATAGTGTGCACCACAGTTAACACACCCCCACATTTTGCTAGGATAACTTTGGCTTGATTAAGAATCTTTGAGATTCATCATCTATTCATTGTGGTGAGTACTACCTTACCATCTAACCAGAATGAGCAATATTATGATAGTACTAAACAAGTCATCTAGGTGATTTTGTTTTTACCCATTGAACCTAATTTCAGGGATCTCCTCTCACATAGGTTGGGTTTCCATCACATGACTTATGCCACAGGCTTCAAGCTCATTCCTTTAGATGTATACCACCTTAGTGGTCAGAAGCTAAATAATTATATCAATCAAAAATTTTCAGTACTGAGTTATGTCAAAAGCTCGTTATTCCATTAGCTTCTCCAGATATATTGTATAACCGCCTAAGACCTACATGTCTTAGATGTCCTTAGACATTTTATAAATCCGACAAAATCATATTTATCTTACTTGTAACCTTTTGCCGTTGAATCCACTTATTTAAAGTAGCATAATCAACTTTGATTTTCATCATATATCTGTTTTCGAGATTTTAGTCATTGACCCTAATCCCGACTTAACTTTGTAGTCATACTTGACTATCCATGGTAGAATCTTACCATCATAGTCTTCTCCTTTTGAATCAAGGTGATCTTTTCGAATCTAGGCTTGTCTTCTAGATTCCATGTCTAAATAAATATTAATGATTCTATGTTGACATCATTCTTCTTTATTAGAAGAGTTTAACTAGAAAATATGTATTCTTACAAAAACCCCCACGATTCTGGGTTTTTCATACTCAACTTTATAAGAATTCTGAGTATGCATAAGGTATACTATCATTTCATTTATTCATGTAAAATTTCTAGCATCTCACGTCTCTGTATTAATCATATTCAACATATTTCTTGATTTATCATATCTATGATTAATAAACAACATCCATGCATTTTAGACCTTAATAGTCTCTAAAAATGATCATTATGCTAAGAATCTCATACTCAAATCTGATTAGGCCAATTGTTTTGGTCCTACAACTTTTACTGCCTTTCACTTAGGCTGATTAAAGTCTAGTTAATCATGAGTCTCAATCATATGATCATACTAATTGTTTAATTAACAATTAATTTATTTTCTAAGTACATGAAACAGTATTCTCTCATGACAATTAAACTGTCTATATAATCAGTGTACCTTATAATCATGTAATAAATAGTAAAATATAAACCAAACAAACCATTAACCATGTTACAAACCATTAACCATATGATTAATAATGATAACACAAAATGAAAATTCACTATCGATTTTATGATTTGTCAAACAGAATCAAGGTAACTGATTTTAAATACACAACAATCTATATTTTTTACTCACTTATCTTTTAACCATTTTATTTCATTTTATTCGATAAAATAAATCTGTTTCAAACCCATCATGACAAACCCATTGCATATAAGATAAGACAAACTGGTTAGAGCTATTCTTAAGGAATACTCCCTTAGAAAGACACCAACATTCACACAAGGTGACTTATGTATCCTACTAAACACATCACTTCACATATGATGTTTAACCGGATCAAATAAATTTGGTCTTAAGGCATTGATTGCCAACCCTTGGACTTCTCAAATTCAATTAGAAATTTCCAACCTTATATGACCATATGCAAATAATAAGCATTCAATTTATATATGTTATCTATAAATATGATGCACATGGAATACAATAAACCTTCCTTCTCAAAATAATAATATATCCTCTTATTTTACCCTAACAAAGGTTCAAAGTCTATGACATGAAAATAAACATTTTCCAAAATATGAAACAGAATAAACAATTCTTAAGATTGTGTTAGTTTAAGACTTAAAAATCTATAATTGAGATTTTTCTGACCGTATGACAAAACTGGTCATTCTCGATAGACATGATTATCATGTATTACCTTGTTGCTGACTACTGAAATTATTTCAGTTTTGTATTTCTTTTTATATCGGGTTTTCGCCAAGGTTGGAGAATAGACTTCTAGTTTTTTCGGTGGGTTTTGCTTTGTGGTTTCTTTTTGACGTTGGTACTTCACAAAGCCCAAGGGCCGGATGAATGTGAATGGCCTTGCCTAAGATGGTGCATGCAGTTCACTTTTGTAAGATTCACAGTTTCGGTCCAATTTGGATAATGCGAAAACTGAAGTCCATGATGGACGATCAGTTGGGGTGTTTTAAAAAAAAAAAAAGAATAAAAAAAAAAAAAAAAAAAAAAAAAACCTGTAAATCACCTCTTAAGAGCCCATGCATGATTGGAAGAAATATCCCTCGACATGATTATAAGGCTTTGCACCTTCTTTGTTTTTTATTATTGAAGGGTTCTAAAATTCTCATACTTTATGTGTGTATGTAAAAGAGATCACAGTATATATAGGCTTAGCCGTGGCACTAGAACGTACGAGTGGTCACATCCTTTGGGTTATTTTTAAGAAGTGTCTGTTCTGATCGATAATTGCAACGATTGGAATTGCTTTGTCCAATAGAATCCAAATCGATAGACATATTATGTTAATACATTTATTATTATTTTTATTCTTGAAATAATATGTGGTATGGCATGAGATATCCAATTTGTTGTGGAAATCGTTTTTTCATGACTGTTTCTTTTGCTTTGACCGATGGGAGATGTAATTTTCTTAGAATATTGAGATTATAGGATTATGGTTGCTTGAAAATCTCCATCACCTCTATGGGCTGCAGAATGAAAACATGTGGATGACCGTGTTTCTATCTTATATAAGAGGTTCAAGGAATGTGTTATGCACCTTTGATGTCTTATTTAAAATGTTTAAACTATGTTATGTTGCATTATAGAGTGTGATAGCATAAATACGTTTGGTGCTTGTTTTGATAGCATGTTTTGATGTTTAATATAATGATCATTATGTTTTATTGGCATGTACAAGTTAAATAGTTGTATATACTTGATTTATATATTTGTGGACTTGCTCATATGTGTATTGCATTGGTTTGGATAACTCCAAGTGGTGATGAGTTATGTCTTTAAGAAAATTGATTAACCTAGTCAGTTGTCTAATTTTAGACAATAGAATTTTTGGTTGGATAAAACACAATCTTAAGAATTGTTGGAAATATTAGCACCACAAGGAAAATATATTATTTAAGACTATCTAATAAGCAAATGATATTAAAGATAATATCAACAATCAAACCATATGATTAAGAATCTGAATAAATATAATGTAATATAATGAAATCTAAACACATACCTTATACGGTGTTAATTAAGGAAACAATTAGGGCTGAGTCGTGTTGGTACACTCTCCTTAAGGTTGTGTTTGCCCTCTATACGGTGCAACGGGTCCCTACAAACCAACCTCCAAGATAAAACAGCCATTCAGAAGGACACCCACCCAGTGCGCACTCACTGTTAGGTGTATGCAGACCCGACGGCTAAGGTTAACAATCCTTTAAAACAATGATGGAACAGACTCTATCGATAAATCAGAGTAGAGAGAGAGAGAGTTGGATGGACAAGGAAGAGAGACAGAATTTTGTATTCAAATCTTAAGTTATTTGGAATGAGGCAACATCCTCTATTTATAGAAGACAAGTACCTCTCCAAGGGTCACTATCAAGGGGTATGGGTGTACCTCTTCATACCAAAAGGTATAAGTCACCACCCTTCTAAGAGGGTACACTTGAATAGGTATGTATCCACATCCATATCCATATCCATTTCACTATCCATATCCATATCCATTTTCATATCCAACTCAAAACAAAATTGAAATTAAATTTCCCACAAAAATTAAACTAAAACTTTGAATTTCATTTTAAAACTTTTTGAAACTTTATTTGTTTTTCGATATTAAAAACAACAACCCTAAAGCTTGATAATTCAGGATTTGACTCACTCTACTCGCCTCTAAAAGTGAACAAGATAACCGCTTGTTCGTTTGATTAAGACAACCGCTTGTTCGTTTGATTGGCATCATGAAAAACAGTGCAGACACCCAATAAGATTAGGAGACCATGGGTTGGGTTCCACTCTCCTGTGTTCAGCGTGTTCATTATATGTTCTCCCTCCCTAGCAACTCTAAGTAGTTGTAGTAAAATCCATTGAGCAAGTAGATAAGATATGAGGCTAGAATCATTTGTAACACTTTGGTGTAGCAGATTTGATCATAGTCATTGGGAATACATTGGGACACGTGACCGATGCATTCTCAATGGTCAGAATCAACTTTGCTATAACAGAATGTTACAGAGAATTTTTCTTCCTAAAATATGAGAATAAAAATATATACAGAAAAAAAAAAGAAAAAAAAAAAAGGGGTAGAATAAACTTGGGAGATTGTTAAAGTCATGTCAAGGGTGACGTTATATTTTAATCATGGCAAAAGTTTTTCTAGTTTTACCATCTTTTCTTTTTTCGTTGATACTTTTCCATGATGTCACTCTTCCCATCACTCACGTCCATGATAAGGGCAAAAACGATATTATAAAAGGTTAATATTCACTATAAATACTTAACGAATCTTAAAATTTCATGTACGATTCATTTGTGTCTAATTTCTTTTTTAGTGATTATCGCTTTGACACATTGGATTGAGAATCCCTCATTTATTTCATAAAACACATAAAAATGGAGGCCTTGGATGCCGACCTCTCTTGTTTGTTCATAGATTCCTGATTCAGGCATCGGAGTGGACCCGAGGCCATAGGGCCGGCCTCCCCTGCCCCTTCTTGTCTCTTGCAGGTCGAGTCAGTAGCAAAAACCTTAGAGACAAAGGATTTGGATGAACCAAGAATTTAATAATAGGAGACGATTTTTTTCCATGGTGGATAGCCATATATAATAACTACGAGGGAGAAGAGACAAACAATATTCAGACATTTTTGGTTTGAAGATTAGGGGCAAAATTGTGAAAAGATTTATATGGATAAGGGTTTGTGTAAAACGCTCACCGTTGAAGGTATTTCAATGATACAAGTCATTTTTTGAGAAATCAAATTCAGAGAAATTCTTTTATGATGTCGCAAAATAGAATTCTTATTTCAATGTAAAAGAAACTACAGTTTCTCAAAAGAACTTTGGAAAAGTTGAGTTTTGTTCTGGAATGTGTTTCCCTTAGTCTATGTTGAAAAGAAAATCTCTTAATAGGTTCAAAGGCCCCTAAACGATTACTTAGGAAGAGAGAGAAAAAATGACTGTGAAAGAGAAAAGAAGGAAAAAAGAAGATAGTAAATGTGGATGAGAAACTAAGGGTAAAAAAAAGATAAAGAAGGGCTTGGGCCTGTTCTTTGGCTTGGCCCTTCCTTGGTAGACCCAATTTCTACACTCGTAGTGGATTACCTCTTGCAAAGTAACCAATTTGATAATTAATTTTTTTTTCATAATAGATAACCGAAGAAAAAACATAGAAATTACATTTTCTTTGCAAGATGCATGACACAAACAGTTATATAACACATGCATTTGTTGTGAACAATGTATATAATATAAGAACATACCTAAGGTGGTCACTTGACGTCGTTTTTTTTTTTTACATTCCTACCTTGATAGAGATGCATGTTGTTATAGTAATAGAAAATAATTGTGATGAAGCAACTTCATAGCTCAAGGCTAAAACATTGGAGTAAACCAAAATATGAAATTATCAGTAAGTATACATTTACTATATACCCATAAAATTACCTCTTATTTTCTTAAATAAAAAAATAATGTTTTTTCTATTACTTTGTTTGGTGTATGCAAGCATATAGATTATATTTTAATTGTTAGAAAAAAAAATAAAAAAAAAATAAAAAAAAAAAGATAAAATCTTTTTTTTTTTTTGTCTCCCAATTAATTGCTCGTAATGATAAATATTGAAATGGTAAAAATTGGATAGGGACATGGTTTAGTTAGATGCATTTCAATGTGAACTAAGAGATTGTGACTCCCATGTTTATGTTTACATATCTTGTGGTACCCCAAAAAAAATGTTAACAAAACATGTCATGTAAGTGGGTGCACTTCAAATCTATATAAATGGAATTTGTATCGAATACGAGCCATTTGTAAATACGTGTATTATAGGTGTGTAACTTTTTTTTATATATTTGTAGAAAATAAATATATCTTATACTAATACATGTAATACATCGTATGAATTAAATGGATTTATTCTTCTAGCTTCTCAATGTAATATTTACAAGTTCGTTTTTTTTTTCCGAGGGGGGCCAACAAAGTGGCTCATTCCTTGGCTAGGAAGGCCAAGTCATGTTTGGGGATGACTATTTGGCCAAACTCCATTCCCTGACTTCTTGATCTTTGTATGATGGATGCCTCGATTGTATCCCGATTTTTTTTTCTTTCAATAGATATTTGTTTTACCAAAAAAAAAATTAAATGGATTTATTAAAATAAGATGTCAGAAAAAATATTGTAAAAATGAGGAACGGTGAAAATAGAATCTAAAGTAAACTATAAGTACCTTCTTCATAGTTTACCCTTAAATCAGGTATATCCTAAACTTTTCAAACAAATACAAAGGTACCTCTTAATGAATTTCCGTTAACTAATGACATATAGAACAGGTGATCACGTATAGAATAGGTGATTTAAAGTAAACCTTTTGCAGAAATATATAAACCTGTGTAGGCAAGTAAAGTTGATCACTTTCTTCTGCGCATATCAATCCATCCATGTAACGGTGCTTTTGCAAACTCCACATCTTGGAATCGATTCTGACAGTTTCTCAGCATTAATTCTCTCACTGTTACAGGTGCCCGTAGATACAATACTTATCGAGAGAGTGATTTCAGGGCCAATGCAATTTTATTCCCGTTCTCAATATTACCTCCCTTATTATGGGAACGAAACGGCTTACCTCAACCTAACCATACCATGACATAAAAGCTTAGATTTTTAAGCATTTATCAATCCATGGTTTTCAGCAATTATAACTAAAGACTGAATGACATTCTAAACCTCTGGTTACTTTGCATGAGGTTGAGGAAGGGACCGGGAAATACTTTGCAGGAGGTTGACGAACAGACCGAAAAAAGAAGAATTTGTCATGAAGACTCCAAAAGGCAAGAAAGATTTTGTTAGAAAGTTTAAGCCATTTAAAAATAAGGTACAGTTGTAATTGTTTGAATGATTTTAGTTCATTCTGATCTCTGTTTTACACGGATTTTATAGATGGGAATATTGGGGTGAAAAATTGAGGTACTTTTATGAGAAATTAAAATCACTTTTCTAGTCGACGATATACTCTATGCATGTTTAGAGAACCGTGGTGGGAAATACATGGAAAGCAACAAGTTCTTTTGAATTGGGATCCTCACCCTATAGATCTCAACCACATATTTAGTATTGGAACATATCTCAATACACTTTGAGTGATCAATGAAGATATCCCGATACTAGATGAGTTGCTAAGAACTTTACTACACGATCAGCTTCACGGTAGAGGATCCCAATTCTCGACACCTATATGCTCTTTGTTTTTTTTTTTTTTTTTTCTATTATGGCATTATTGTTTGCTTACGTTGATTAAAATAACGTGTATGGTTGATTAAACTAGATTTAATGTATCCATTGTAAATGTTGCATTTATAACATAAAAAATAATGTTGGACATTTACCAAAAGACAAAAAAAAATATTTGGCTATTTTTTTCACATATCTAAAAAAAAATGTTTGGCTAGGTGTTTACACAATGATATCTTCAACAAATATTTTTTTTAAATAAAAATTTTCAAATTTAATATTTTCTCATTTTAAGAAAGATGACCGAGAGAAGAAGAGAGAGGCGGTCTGCATTTTGGAAAAAAAAAAGGGCAGGGGGTTGCGGGAGAAGATTAAAAAAGAGAGAAGATAGAGGGTAGAAGTAGCTTAGGTTAAGAGGGTTCTGATTTCTGCAAGACTGCAATGAAGAAGAAGTGAGCATCTTATAATGCCTTCCACAATTATAAGATCCGGCAATTCTACCCTCTCGATGTTAACTTGGATTCTGAACCGGTGGAAATTTCACATCCATTGTCCTTGCTCCAGTTGGTTTCGTTGATCTGTTATCTCCGGCTCCCGATTGTCAACTTGAAATTTCTTATAATGCCTTGCAGGACAACACTCTCTGCGGACTCTGCAATTTTCTGGTACAATTTGTTGTTCTGATGTTTAGACAACAGAAGTACCCATAACTTTATATAGAGTCATGTAGTTCATCATCTTGGGTTAACCATTGCCGTTGAACCCTGTATTTCGATCGTGGTCAACAACAGCGATCATCTTCAAAGTGATGAGTTTGTACAACAGCTACCTGTTTCGATTCAGGGACAATCACTCATAGTAGATGTTTTTCTTTTGCCGATTCATGGTGCAGAATTTGTTTTCGGAGTTCAATGGCTAATCCAGCTCGGGCCAGTGATTTTTGATTATCAGCAACTTACCTTGTCCTTCAACATTCATGACCAAGCAGTTCTATTCCAAGGGGTTTTGTCAATGGTACCGTTGCCGATCGATTACCAGAGTTTGCAATGCTTAATCGAAACTGACAGTCTTGCAGTGTGTCTGCAACTGGAGGGTTCAGTATGATTCATCGTGGCCACCCACACAACCCTATCTGAGCTTGAACAATCTAAGCTTACTAGACTACTGGATAGTTTTGATATGGCTTTTGCGGTTTCGACAACATTACCACAGGAACGTACATTGGATCATACTATACATTTACAACCTAGTTCCCAACCTGTTAATGTTCGACCGTATCCTCATTTTCAGAAGACTCAGATTGAGATATTGGTCACTAAGATGTTACAATCCGGGATTACTCAGTCGAGCATTAGTTCGTTTTTCTCTTCACCTGACGAAGTGTTCTCCTTCGCTCAAACCTTACCTAAGTTTTCCCACACAAAGACAATATATACGCAAACCTAGAAACCCTAATCCCATAGAATTACAAGTTTAGCCCGTCCATGTAATAGACTCAAACCCTAATACAAGTACAACCCAATAACTGTGTGAACCCTACAGAATACAAGACACCAAACCCAACAAAAATCAGCCCGTCACCACCGCCACTGCTTGTCGAAATTAGTCACTGACGCTACCTTGGCCCACCGCTGCTACTTTCATAAGGGAAATGATCATCCAGCAAGGTTTAGAACTTCTAAGGGATATAGAGAGGAAGAAATCTTGCGGAATTCAGAAAATCTAATGGAGAGAGAACAAAGGAGGGTCATGGCAGTCGGACAGTCGCACTTCGAAGAAGGGATACACCGCAGCAGGCAGCAAAGTTGATGATCATGTATATCCGGCTTCCTCACCGTTGGATCAGAGTTGGGACAAATGTCGTGCATCAACCCAACTTTGCCAAGTTCAATGATTCTATGATCTCACCAAAACTGCAGATTTCTTCCTAAATAGGACTTTGACAAGCTTTGATTCTGTGTCAACAAAACGATTCATGGTTTCACGGATTCATTGTCAGTAGAATGTGGGACTATAAGATGTTATCTTATTATGGTTTTAATTAATTATCGGGTCCATTGGCCAGTGGGAGTTCACATTATGGGTTGACTGGTTTTGATCTAGTTCGTGATTTAGGGATAAACCAATCTGGTCCATTGTGGAAGTGGTCCAGATTTGGGATAGTATTATATATACAATGTACTAGGTTCAGAATCCTTATAGCCCAAGTTGTATAACTCCTCTCTCTGCTCCCATACGTAAAGATAACAAAAGGGGATCTCTTGTAAGTTGTGGAAAACTCAAATAAAAACTTGAACTGGAATATGCAAAAATCAATCTCCAATGCATAAGTATGTCTTAATTAATCATCTCTCTGTTATTTCCATTGTATTCTAGGGTTTGCTTATGTATGTATCATTATGGGTTTGTGTGTAACTTTAAACCTAATATATTCTAAAAGGGGCGTCCCATTAGATATGGACAATGATGTGATCCAATTGAAGGTACACGTACATGCAAGTGAACTACCTTCCTGAAAAAATGCAACTCTCACAATCACTAATGATGTCGAATTTAATTAACAAAAAAATTATTTGTTGTTGATATTCTATTCACCAACCATAGAAGTATGAGATAAGCCACTATGGAGATCTAGGAGCCGTAGCAGTCACAATTGATAAACAAAATGAACTAAATTCCATTAAGTAGTGATGAATTAATAATCTTACATGCATGCACGCAAAATATTCTTCAATATAAGGTTCATATATATATCTCACATAGTATTTTCCAAGCTCAAATTAATCACACCAGGTTAATGAAAATCATCAATAAAAAAAAAAAAAAAAAAAGCAAAAAATTAGCAAATATTCCCAAACCGAAAAGAAAAAGGGACCCTTTAAAAATTTGGCCCATGAAATTGAAAGGAAAAAAGAACTATATATATGGTAGAGTCTGATGTTTGGGATTGCTGTCAGGTTTCATGGCCTTGCACATCTGTAAGTATTTATCAGGAGTACTGGGATTCTTCATTTCAGAGATGGGGCGGTCATTTCGCCTTTCTCGTATATGTAACCTGGCAATCTTTTTCTTTTCCCTTTTTATACACAAAATCACATGATGGAGCAAGCATTAGGGTTGTCATCACTAAACATGGCACCGGCACGTTCATCAAAAATGGCAGAATGAGCCGGACGTTGGTAGTAACCATGATTAGAGTCATCGTAACCATGTTTGTAGTAGTTGTAAGATGAGGAAGGCTGAGGGTTGTAATATGTGACTGAGTCGCTCTGATGATGCTGTTGATAGTAGTGATGTTGGGTATACCCAGTATATTCTGGGTTGTAGGGGAAGATCCACAGCTCTGCTCTTCTTCCTGTCTTCCTCACTGTCTTCAGCACCTTCTTCTGTTCTGCCCATCCTGTGACAGTCACCTTCTGCATGCCCATGTCTATGTCGACCTCATCCACTCCTTTTGAACAAATCCACAAGTTATAAATTTTAGAACACGAGTCATAAAGATGCAAACTATATACAAAAGCATGAAGAAAAAATAGCAGTTGACAAGGGCTTGTGTCAATGGCCCATTAATATCGATTCCTTTTTATGCATGGGATGTCATTAGGTCATCATGAGAACCTCAAAATACAGGTATTTGAGACGGGAGGATCCACTGATACCGGATCAGTGTTGATAAGAATATCCCAATAGGTAAAAGTACCTTCTAGTTTCTTAAGAGCCTTTTTTATCTTGTTTTCGCATCCAGCACAGTCCATATGTACTCTCATCTCTGTCTGCAAAACCAACTTCAACTGTTAGAAAATAAATCCTAATCACAATGTAGAAAAGTAAATTAAAATATAAAAAAAAACAATCACACAACACAAAAGATTAATTTGGTGTGAGTTGATAATTAATTGATTTTTGAGGGTTACAACTGTTTATTCTCAGACCTCATAACTTGTTAGAGTTCAGGGCCTCAAACTCTCAAACTCTTCATGCTTTACAGGCTTTTAACGACCTTTCAAAATTAGCCCACAAACTCATGTAATGGAATACAAAACATCTTACTCTTACCAGGGATCATCACATCCAGAGAGAGAGAGAAAAAAAGAGAGAGAGAGAGAGAGAGAGAGAGAGAGAGCTAACCGTCATGTTTGGTTGTTGAGAAAGCTAGATATGTAGTAATCTTTGTTTGTTGAGGTATCTGAGCTGCAAATAGAGAGGATCTGAGTTTTGTTGAATGGTGCATGAGTCCCTAGTGTGTGTCTCTATATATAAGGGTCTGTCCCTGGTCCTTGATCAGGAGGGGAGATAAGAAGGAATAGTTTACTTTATTGCTGGATCCCCTCACCCACCGACTTTTCTTAGATTCTCTTTATTTTTTTGGTTGTGTTTCCATCAAAGAAAGCCAGTAGAAACAGCAACGATGCAGCTTCCTCAACGGTTACATTTCTATTTAAAAATAAGACTTATAGTTGACCCAATTAGGGTCTTCCACGTATATGATTCTTCCCTATAGGATCCTGCCACGTATTGATCATAGACATAACGGCATCAAACCTTCAATCAAGTAGACGAGATGGGTAAGTTCATAGATAATTAAATAATAGAAAATGGAGAAATTGGGTGGGTAGATCCGGCTCCGATGGGAGGGGAAGGAATAATTGATGCGAAGACAATGGAGCGATGGATATGGTGGAAGTGTGGGAAATTCACGTGATGGTTATGGGACCAATTAGATTAAAGTTTGTATCTTTAAGAAAAGAGAATTTTTTTTTTTTTTTTTTTTTTTTGGTTTGGACCACCACTACCCTTAGGTGGGATTAAGGGTAGGGGTGTCAATAGGCCGGTTTCAGTCTAGGTTAAATTGGTGTCGGGTTTTGTAGATCTTGACTGATGGCTTGGGTCCCCTGTAACCGCATTCGGGCTATAAACATGTTCAGTAAGAAGTTCGAGCTAAGTGGGCTGTACTATGCACATAACTAACGAGCCGATCCAATTTTAGTTTGTTATTGGGCTTAGCTTATCGGGTTGTTATTGGGCTGGATCGGATTGAAAACCTGATAAGAAACCGATAGGGCCATCTAGCAGTCTGAAGTAGTGAAGCTAGGGGTTTAATATTCGGTCTAAATTGTTGGGTTCGTGTCTTGTATTTTGTGGGGTCTACACAGTTATTAGAATTATACTTGTATTAGGGTTTTGGTCTATTATATGTATGGGGTAAACTTGTAATTGTGTAGGGGATTAAGGTTTCTAGGGATCCCTATATATTCTCTGTGGGGAAAACCTTAGATAAAGCTGACAAATGAATACATTTTGTTAGGTGGAGAACTGTAAGATTGACAAAGGAGAACACTCTGTTAGATGTAGAAACTGTAGATTTTTCTTGGGAATTAAGGAGATCTCTCTTTTTTTTGGTGGAGGTAAGCATCCCATGTTGGGGTATTGAACCATGTTAAATCTTTTTTTTTTTCTTCTTGTTTGCATATCTAATCTTAAAATAAATTAGTTTAGGTCATTATTGGGTTCAGGCTCATCAGTCCACTTTTTCGAGCCAGTTTGGGGCTAGCCCGGACCAGACCGGGACCAGTAGGATTATGTCATATCTCAACCCGAAAGATGTCCAATAACAGTTTAGTCGGATCGATTTAGGGTTTCGGGCTGACTCTTAAAATTGACACCCCTAATTTAAGGGTGTTAAACAGGTTGGTTTCGATTTAATTCACTGTTTAGTTCGGTAAATAATGAGTAAAAACAAGACTAAATAATTTATTAAACGATTTCAAAGTGCCTGTCCAAACTTCTTACCGATTATGAATCTTGTGTTCTTGTCAAATTCAAAGATGAACAGGAAACATCCCTAAGAAAATGTTAATAGATTTGTTAAAATCTGTCAACTACAAAATTGATAGAAAGGGGATTTACTCATAAAGCTACATAATATAATTTGAATTTTGAATTTGAATAAGAGCACAAAATTATTCAAAATATCAGATACGAATATGAGTTGGTGAGAAAATCGATTATTAATTGGTTTTGATTTTTTGGTTTTTAAATAGTTTCGGTGTCAAGAGGGAGAGAAAGACAATTAGAATTTTTATTTTATTTTTTTGATAAAAAAAGAGAATTAGGAATCAACAAAGAGAAGGAAAACTAAGGAAATCAATAAATTATTTTTAATTTTATGTGAAAGTGTACTAACTATTTAAAAGTAAGCTATTTGAAAGGTATTAAAATAAAATTTATTTTTATAAATATAGATTTTTAACATTAAGAGATTAAAAGTAAAGATTTGATCAATTTTAACACTTTGAAATGGTCAGTTTAAACAATTTTATTTTGAAAGAAATGTTTAATAATCGATTTTCCGGTTTTGACAACGTTTGAATTCAATTTCGATTTACGATTTCAATTCACTTTTAACACTCTTAGTGGGGAGTGGGGACCCCAAAGGCGGGGGAATCTGAAATGATCGAATGTGGGACACTGTCCAGTTGGGCGGTCGCCGCCCTACTATTGAGTGACGGCACTGCATTGGAGGTCGTAGGGTTGAGTCTTCCAGGCCATCAAAGTTTTAAAATTTAGAATTGAACACCAGTTTCCATAGATTCATCTTCAATTCTGATCTGCATTAGTCAGAATCGGGTGGAATCAGTTGGAACTCGGTTAGACTCAACCAGAATAAGGTAGAATATAGAGTAAGATTTATAGAAGCGTGAGGGATTGGGATCAAGATTGGGATCGAGATCAGGATCTGGAAATCAGAAAAAGTCCCTGGAATCGGAAATCGGGGCAGCCGATTCCAACCTAAATGAGTCGATTGCCCAACGGCCTCTTCAATGATTTCACTGTAATTTTGTTTAGATGAGAGTGGGAGATGCCAGCATCTCTAGGGTTTTGCGGAAAAAGATTCTCTGTTGTTGTTCAGTTTCTCAACGGCTAATAATTGTCCGTAAAAAGTTCATAGAATCTATGAGGTCAGGGTTTTCATTTTATTAAGATTGTTGAAGCTATCATCAAATTACTATTTATTGGGGGTTCAGACTTGGGTCTGGAACAGTTGTCATATAATCATTCTCATACAAATAAGGGGAAACGGTCCCGACTGAAATCTTCTCTCGTGCGCCAGCCTGCCATTTAAGGGTGTCAACGGGTTGGTCTGGGCCAGTTTTGGTTCGAGTTGAATTAGTGTCGAGTTTTATAAGCTCAGTCCAAAATATACCCATTAAAAGTTCGGACTGGTCTGATGTCAGTTTGTTATCGGACTGGGTTTATTGAGGTGATTTCGGGTTGGTTCGGTCCGAATCAGGTTTATCGGACCCTTTTTATATGTAAACTATATAGTTTATTTTATTATTTCGATCTATAAAATTAGCATTATTCCTTCCATATATATGTAATTTAATAAACTATAACAATTAACATAATATTTTCAACTATAGATTCACATAATCTTCTAGATCAGAAAGTAAACTCTAATAGTGTAATACAATCAATTAAAATTTAAAACCTTTAAAATTAAGAAATTGGACCCGAACGGACCTTACCGGTGTTCGGGTTGGGTTTTATCGGTTTGGACTAATTCGGGCTTCTTAACGGACCGGTCCGGTTTGGTTTCAGTTTGGCTGAAACGGTGTTGGGCTTTACAAGCTCAGACCAAAACATATCCATTAAGGCTCGGTCCAAGCTGGATTCGGGTTATATCGGGCTGGTTTGGTCCGTACTACCGGGTCGGGCTCAGTTTTGACACCCTTACTGCCATTCAAACATCTGACGAGCTGAAATACATCGATATATGTGCCGGTGTATTCTAACTTGTTAGATAATTGCTACAAAAGAGTGTTATTTTTCAATTTTTTTTCCTAAGAAACGTACTCCTTCAAAGTTGAAATATAGTCAAATTTACAGTTAAAAAAATGAGATGTGTTACAACGCGTTGCATCGTCTCTACAAAATGTATTGCTGAATGACGTCCTACAAATAATAATGTGAGGAATATTTTTTAAAAATTGAAATTAAAGATTTTTTTTAACGATAAAAAAATAACATATAAAACATTGAGATTTAAGAAACTTTAAAGTCAATGCCATAAAGAATTACTAATCATATGTTAGTTAATTCCTTGATAAAATATAAAACACTAACTACTGAATTATTATTTAAAACACTAACTACTGAATTATTATTTAAAATAATTTAAAAAATAGGGGGTCATGCTTCTTACATAATTTTTTTGCGACCCTTGCAACAAATTTGTTATATCTCAGGGGCCAACCATTTTCTTAGTTGCACGTGATCACATGGGAATATCTGGAGAAGGATCAAACCTCCTCTTTAGAACTCTTTGTTGTTACATCGGTGGTGTGCGGAAGAAGTACAAGGCCAGTTCCTCTCCATGGGAAACATCACTGTCCATGGGGTGTGTGACCTATCTCTGAAGTGTGGATCCATTGGATATAAAACAATGATGGATCTTATGAAAGATACACGTATATACAAGTAAACTTTGTCTCTTGAGTTCTGATTATTAAGTACAGAACACCTGCACAAACGTGAACACATCACATACATATGTTAAGATTGTAGAACACTTGTTTGGGATGGGTCGTGTATACAACAAGAACCGTACATGAAACGTTCACATTCGTGCAGGTAACCATGCAAGATCAGATAGATTTGACCAGTCCTTGCTCTGCAAACTCGGCCAATCCTCGTTAGCTTTGTTTTTTATTCTGACGAGTTTTTAGGTAACCGTTTTGATGTACCATATAGGCTATATATGTTTGATTGCAAGAGAAATGAAAGAGAAGGAAAATGTTATTTTAAAATTTCAAATGAAAACTTTAATAATATGATGTACATACTATTTAGATTTTTACCATATTTAATAACGTTTTGATATTTTTTTATTTTACTTTCTAAATGCAAAAGGGTTGGATGCAAAATAAATGATTTGAAGTTAGTTACACATAGTCATATGCTGTGATAATTACAAAAATTCCATTTTTTTAATTTGAAATTTTTTGACTTCCGATACAATCAAATGGAAGCATAATATAAACACTTGGTAGGTTTAAAATTATTTTCTAATAAAAAAAAACCTTAGGCTATGTTTGGATGTTAAAAAAGAAAAGAAATTTTTTTTGGAAAAAAAAAAAGACATAGTAATCATTGTAGAAATTTATTATGTAGAAAAGATCATAAAAAGAAACCTTATGAAAGTCTCATACGCATTCGACTATCTAAAAGTTCTAAAATCATAAATTCCATCGGTGTTGGGAAGTCAAATGGCTGAGCTTCTTAAACACTCAAATCATACACAATACCAATAAGTATGGTGCATGTAAAAAGGAAAAGGAAAGAACCTTGCTATATAGGGGTTTAGGCAACTAACTATACAAAACATAACTTTAAATAAGCAAATACTCAACTGCTTTACAGTGCTTGCTAGCAGTTCATAATAGAAGAAATGAAGATGGAACTTTGCGAGGAGGAGGAATATAGAAGAAGCGACTACTTACCAAAGGTAGTGCCTTTTGCAAGGCTTGATAGCAGTTGACTGAGCCCACAGTTGCTGTCAGTTGCCACTTTTCATGAAGTCATAACCTCCAGCCTTTACGCCAACATGATTCGAGGAATGGCGACCCAGGATTGAAGATTAGGAGATGGTATTTAAGGTGCAAAATGGGGGAGGAACTGAAAAGAAATTATATCTAGAGTCTGACATAATTGGGCCTCAATGAAAAAATCATAGAGAATTTGTATGAGATTAAGAGAGGCATTGTCTGTATAGGCTAATGGATTTAGAGAATGGGCCTCTATGGATTGGGCTTATGATTAAAGAGGCTGAACATATAGATTCTTGTATAGACCGAGCGCTCGGGCAAGGTAAAATGAATCAAGTAAAATAAACATATATTTGAAATTACTACATCATCCCTGGTTATGGAGCTGAACAGGCAGGGTAAGACGCTCTTACCTATACTCTGCCCAAGGTCATATCCTTGTTTGGCTAAAAAAACATGGTGCACAACAAAGAGAGAGTGAAAGTAAAAAGAGAAGCTTTTCCGTAATGATTAGAATCCAAAAGGCAAACAAAATCCCTTCACATGCTAATCAGTCTTACAACAAATTCATGAAGAAGTCTATGGTCCAGCACAAAAATGGGATAAAATGCATATTATATGGAATGGTTAGACTCAACCCAGGAAAAGGGAAGGCATGACAAAGTCTACAACACAATACATAGAACTTCTGACAGGCAAGCTAGTTTCATGCTGCTTCATAGGAGGCCAAAATCGCAGTGGCAGAAAAGGATTCAGCAAACTCAATTATAACTAGTCATTCTCCTCACAGCTAGGATCAAGAACTTGTACTTGATATTCTCCTCAGCAATTTATACATACCAAACACATTCTTCTGCCACCATTGATGGGGGATGAAGAATGACCTGTACAGAGGAGGTGAGAGCTCTCTGTCCAAGAAAGGTAAAGAAGCAACAACCTGCATTTATACAAATTCAGCACAAACATCAGACATGATAAGGAAGATGACAAACAAATCCAGTCTAACCATAAAGAGACTTCATTCCCATAATCTTACCTCCCATGTTGACAAGTCACTTCCACGTGAAGGGTATGGCCGCTGAAGTTCCAATTCAACGAGAAAAGTACAGGCTTCAAGATCCCTTAGCTGCAACAGAAGCTTGAATGAGGATCCTTTGGACATATCATCTTTTTTTATATATAAATACTTTAAAGAACATTAAAAAGAAACATGGAGTTGAAGCAACTTTTTTCTTTCTTTTCTCTCCTGAGGGGGGGGGGGTTTAGATCAATGGTGATTACATATTGCTCATCAGATGCCACATTCTTGTTATTGAAGTAATGTGCTGCTGCTGTCGTCCCTCCCAAGGAAGAATTGAATGGCAATGGAAGGAGCCCCCGGAATCCATCATCTATCCATCGAACTTCACCCACATAATCAGGAATGAAAAAAGAAGATGGGAATCGATGCCATTCGCTTCCAACACAGACCACAGCTCCTGCAAGATAAACATCAGATCGAGGAAAGAAATAATAAGTCCAATATTTCAAATTCCTATATATCTCAAGATCAAACTTATATAAGAGACCAATTCTCACCTGGTCCAGCATCGTCATGATGTTCAAAGTGTTTATAGATCTCTATAGGTGCAGAATAACCATGAATCAGAGAAAACGTCCGACTATGAGAAGCACATAATATGAGACCCAGGGCCACAGGTCTGAATACTTTGGCAATCTACTAGGAATGAGCAGAGTGGGACCATGATCAGTGAAAGTCGGGATTGAAGGAGAAAATTCTGAGATAGGGGAAGCTCACCTTAATAAGAAAAGCATTAGCAGAGGGGTCGTATTTGTCCCTGAAAAGATCTGGAAAACTCTCAATGACAGCTGAAGCAGCAACACAAACAAGTGGGTATATTGGATATAGGAACCTGAAACCAAATGATAAATGTTAAAAGTCATCATTTGCATCTCTCACAGCATTCACTGCAGGCCATACTAGGTTAATCTATCTCCGGATCACCATCAGAGCCTGCACAGGTGCTCAAAAGCAAATTTTAATAATTTTCTCATGAATAGGTCTCAAATCCAACTCCAGCTTAACTACAGCATGCTCTATGCTAACCAGGACAGGATGGGATAAAGAATTAAGTGTAGCAATAATTATACTAAATTCCTGAATCTTAGCCACAAAAACCACTATCTGTAATCTAAAGTATAAATATTTTCACAAACATGCTTGACGTTTAAATTTTTTAACCATATTGTTGTAATATGGGTTCATATTAAGACCGGTTTAAGTCCAAGGTATAATTTTTTTTTTTTTTGGATAAGTCGAAGGTATAATTGTCTAGGGTTGGTTTATTA
This sequence comes from Protea cynaroides, assembly GCA_028583415.1. Taxonomy (NCBI): domain Eukaryota; kingdom Viridiplantae; phylum Streptophyta; class Magnoliopsida; order Proteales; family Proteaceae; genus Protea; species Protea cynaroides. The sequence goes on from CM053265.1 coordinate 66,490,502, forward strand.
TTTCTTTAATTCCCTTGTACCTCTTTCTCTATAAAGTTGACCTCTGTCTCTTTCAACATGTCAAACCATTATTCTAAAATTCAACATGGTATCAGAGCAAGGAACACCCTTAGGATCCACACCCTGATGCTCGACCTCTAGCGCCACCACCCAACACCCCCCCCCATCGCTCTTGACCCCTCCTTCCTAGCCGCCATCTTCCCGCCATCTTCCCACCCCTCGGTGGAAATATTTTTCCCAAGGGTTATTTCTTTTAAACACCCTCTGCCGTTTTGCAATCTCGGTTTTTTTCTCCTTCATTCGAGATCGAATTTTTCCTGCGAATCTTTGACTGGACTGGTTTGGCCTTGCTCTCTTGATTAAAGCCCTTGTTCTTGTTTATTGAGCCCTCTTGCAACCATGTCAGACATTACTACCACATCAAGTACTCCAGAAGGCTCTAGCGATCAAAGTTTCTTTGGCTTTCTGTTGTTTCGCGTTTGTTCCATTAAATTGGATGGGAAGAATTATTTGATGTGGTCTCATTCCTGCTTCCTTTCTATAGCATCATGTGGCTTTTTGAGCTATCTACAACATCGTGTGGCTTTTTCAAGCTATCTTATCGGGGATGTGAAGACGCCTACTGTTGAGGGTTCCGATCTGAGTAAATGGAGTTCGGACAATTACTTGAGCATGTCTTACTTCATCAATTCCATGGATCCTAACATTGCTCATGGTTATCTGTTGTTAGACTCGACTACTAGCATTTGGAAGGCAGCGAAAGATACCTACTCTCATGTAGGCAATGATGCACAAGTTTACGAGCTTCATAAAAAGATCCATGAAACAAAAGCAAACAGAGATGTCCCTATCTCAATATTACTCTATGTGGAAGGAGTTAGACTATTATGAGGCCATTTCTGCTTCCTGTCCCACCGATGCCACCAAGTTTTCCACACGAGAAGACAAGTTTTTGTGTTTATTTTTTCTTGGTTGGCCTCAATGTGTAGTTTAATCAGATTCGTGTTCATGTTCTGAGTCGTGATCCTTTCCTTTCTTTGGAGCAAACATATGCTATGGTTCAATCTGAGGACAGAAAACGTACAATGATGTTGCAACCTGCCTTATCTAACCGCTCTACTCTGTTCTCTTGTTCGAATTCCTTTAACTCTGGAGGCACTCCTTGTCCTCCCCTTGTCCAGGTTTCGATAAGGAGCTCATTAAATGTGATTTTTGTGGTAAGGAACGTCACACAAAGGATTTTTGTTGGAACCTCCATGGTCGTCCTACTAATGGCTAAGGACGTTGTTGACGTCATGGACTAGTTCTACTCAGGCTAACCAAACTGAGGTTACTGATGTTCCTTCTCTACGGGCTTCTCCCTCCCACAACAACCTAATGACTTAGCTCCTGCATCTCTTATCTCAGTCGACCTCTTCTCAATCTGCAACCACAGGAGCTTCCCTGCCAGGATCATCCACCTCCAACTTCGCCAATTCAGGTATTTCCATCGGTGTCCCCAGTGCTTTTAATGCATCTAACCCTTGGATCATTGACTCGGAGGCCAGCGATCATATGACTAGTTCCTCTCACTCCTTTTTTGAGTATTTTTCCGGTTCTAATAAAGGTAAAGTTCAAGCTACTGATGGTTCTCTTTCCTCTATCTCTGGGAAGGTATATATCAATGCTCACACCTCCTTACTTTATCCTTTAATTTAAACGTTCCCAATTTCTCTACTAATCTCCTCTTAATTAGTAGTTTAACTCAGGATTTGAATTGCAAAGTCACCTTCTATCCATCTCATGGTGTCCCCAGGACTTGGTGACAGAGCGAACGACTGACAGTAGTAAAGTGGTTAATGGGTTGTACTTGCTTGCGTCGCCTTCTTCAAAGACTTCGGCTTTAACGACACAGACTCTTTCTGGTTTCTCCACAGTTACACTGGCTGATTTGCATAAGTGGCATCACCGTCTGGGTCATCCACCTATGGGGACATTAGTCAAGATTTTCCCGCATTTTCTTCCTTCCTGTAATTCAGTACAGTTTTTTCTTGACGATTGCATTTTTGCAAAACAAACTCGTTCTATTTATCCATCTTCTAATAATTGCAGTGTAACTTTTTCATTTAATTCATTCTGATTGGGATCCTTCTCATTGTGTCTCTGTGACTGTCATACTCGTCTAACATGGATTTATTTACTATGTCAAAAGAGTGAAGTGTTTTGTTGTTTTACCATTTTAATCGTATGATTCAAACACATTATGATGCGATGGTTGCCATCCTCCATACTAACAATGGCCAAAAGTATGTAGATGGCTCCTTTCATTCCTATCTCGCTATAAATTGTATCATCATCCATCAGACAAGTTACGTAGACACTCCTCTTAGAATGGTGTGGATGAATGCAAGATTAGGCATTTGTTGGAGCTTGTTCGATCCCTGATGTTCCAGATACAAGTTCCTTCTCCCAACAAGAGTGAAGCAATTCTCACAGCTGCCTATCTCATTCACAGGATGCCCTATCGCGTTCTCGACTCTCGCTGTCCCCTCGAGTTACCTCTTGGCTATTCTACATTTGCAGTGCCCCCGAAGGTTTTCAGCTGTGTTTTGTACGTAATCATCATCAGCATGGCAAATTGGATCCTCGTGGTCTCCGCTGCATTTTTCTCGCCTATTGTATGACCCAAAAGGAATACAAATGTTATCAGCCTTCCTCTCGTCGTCTACTTGTCTCCATAGAGGTGGTATTTCATGAAACCGAGGTTTTTTTCCCGCTCCTACACCTCTTCAAGGGGAGTGTGGTTGTTCACGTGAAGATGTGCTAGATTCCCTACCAAAACCAAGATACAGTTACCAGTGGCTGCCCCAGATGCTATAGATACTACAGCTACCCCAAATGATGACACTGATATGGCTCAAGACGGGGCTCCGATTTTTGTTCAGGGGGAGCCACCTACTCAATCATCGGTGCCGCCTCTAAAGGTTTTTGTCCAATCCAAGTTTAAATGATAAGAAGATGACAATACCACAACCACTACACCACTCTAGTCGTCACTCCTGATCCGAGTTCTCCATCTCAACCTTCATCTGGTGTTCCTATTTCTAATCCTACTCTTGATTTGATTATAGCTTGTCGAAAGGGTGTTAGACCATGTACTCAACATCCTATTTTTAATATTGTTTTCTATGAGTCTCTATCACCCTCTTTTCGTGTTTTTATTTCTTCCTTGTCCTTTGTTTCTATTCCTAAGCACTGGTAAGAAGCATTGGATGATCCTAAATGGAAAGCTGCAATTGTGGAAGAGACGCAAGCTCTTGGAAAAAATGAGACATGCAACCTAGTCACTCTTCCTCTATGACAGAAGCCTATGGCTGCAAATGGGTCTTCATAGTGAAGCAGAAACCTAATGGCACGATTGGTAGATACAAGGTGAGGTTAGTCACTAGGGGATTTACTACGTTTAGAATTGACTACAAGGAAACGTTTGCTCCTGTGGCCAAACTAAACATTGTACGAGTTCTTCTTGGGCAATCAACTTCAACTGGGAATCGCATCAATTAGATGTAAAAAATGCATTCCTTTCATGGGGAAATAGAAGAAGAGGTGTACATGGATGTCCCTCCCGACTTTCTGGACCAAGGTTTAAAATCTCGGTCCTCGGGGGCGTTTCGGCCTCCTGGAAAACCGAGATCTTGCCGAGACAGTGTAAAAACCCAGTTGCTTTGTTTTTCTTCATATATATATATTGGATTGTGTGTATTTGTTCGAAACTGGGATGGGTGGGATGAGTTAGATTATTGATTAGATGAGAATCCACTTTTAATGGTTTTAAAACAAATCTTAAAGAAGCTGAGATTGTCTCTTTGGTGCAACCCTCAAGCTTCAACCTTATGGAAGAAGGGTTTTAAAGAAGAACAAAGGAAGAGAGAGAAAGTGTTGTCCTGACTCATTCCTGACTCCTGAATGCATTTTGATGGAGTTCAAAACTCTGTGTGAGTTCAAAAAGGAAAAAGAGCAATGGTAGGACACCTTGCTAAGTGGGTCCCCTATATTACATATTTTTGGTTATTCAATTAAAACTCTACCTGCTCTGTTCTCTGTGAGGAAAGATCAAATTAAGAGTGATGACTAAATGAATTAAGACGGAATTCCATTAAATAATTACTAATAATGTCAATGAGAAAAGGGGATAGCTTTTGGAATGATTTGTCTTCGAATTTTGTGGAGAGAGAGAGAGAGAGAGAGAACAGGGGCTTGCCGTTTTTAAGTAGTGAAAAAAAAGAAGCAAAAAAGCGGTTTCTGCCAAGATCTCGCCAAGAAACTGCCGAGATGATAAAATATGCCGAGATCTTTCTCGGCGAGATCTTGGCCGAGAACACTGAGAACATGCGACTGAGACCGAAACTAGTTATCGACTCAAATCTCGTCTCGGCCTTCACCGAGATTGATGCAATGGCGTGCTCATGGATGGATCGATACGAGCCGATTTGGCTACCCAAGCCAAACACCTGAACCGACTCAAACCTAAACCAACATTTTGGTCTGGAAAGGGTTGGTAGAGGATTAATTAGAATAGAAAGTTTCAATATTAGGTTTTCTTATTTATTATTTCTGTTTTGGGTAAGGATTTCATTCCATAGAGAGTTTATTTCATAAGGATATTATTTAGTTTCTAAAATTAATCCAACTAGATTAGGAATGTTATTTCCTTTATAAAGGCATGTAATAGAGTAATCGACAATAGAGATTTTGAAGAAGAATAAAGAATTGATTTGTACTTATTGTTGGCGTGACCTATTGTTGGTCGAGTGTGCTACTCTCTTGCCTCCCCTTCTTGTCTTCCCCTCTTTCTATCTTATTCATCCCTACGAACCAGAACAACCCCATCTGTCTCTCTCTTCCTTTCTCCTTTCCCTTTCATCTTCCTCTCCTCCTCCCCTATTCTGGGCTATAACCCCAACCCCAACAAAACCCATCGGTCTCTCTATCCTCTCTTCCTTTCACCTTCAAGTTCCGGTTGAGATCTTGTTTTCCATAAACGACCAAAACCCCTCCAAACACAGGACCCGAAATCTATTTTACATTGAGATCCAAAAACCCGCAACATACTCCTTTCAGTTCTACCGCCAGCTTTGAGTTCAAGGAATTTATTCCACTTCATTGTTCTTCCTTCTATCTGTCCCTACCTGATTTTCAGAGGGTTATTAGTTGCGATCTTCTTCCCCAAATCCCATCTTAAAAGACCTTCATATGAGTGAGATATTTCACTCGACAATTTTCTGGTTTACCGCCCCTGTTTTGGCTGGAGGTTGAAGACAACCTCAAAGCCATGTTTCTGTTTTGATTACCTTTTATTCTGGTTTTCCAAGTTTAGGCCTGTCATTTAATCTTTAATTCCATTTAAGTCCCAAGGTCTGTTTGTTTCTCCACTACATCATATATCATTACTGAAATTACAAAACTGTCATAACTAGTTGAGTTTTGAGTTTATTTACAATTCTTGAATCAAGCTTTCATATTATTTGGGTGGGTCCACAGCGGATCTAATTAGGGTTTCTCAACCCGGATCCCGCATCAGAGATCACCGAGAAAGAGATCTCGGCGAGATTTTAAACCATGTTATGGACACCAAACCTCTGCTAAGGTCTATAAAATGAAAAGAGCATTATATCAATTGAAGCAATCTCCTCACGCCTGGTTTGAGCACTTCCATAAAGCCATGATATCTGGGGGCTATAAACAGAATAATGCGGATCATACTCTATTCATAAAGAGGACAAGTTAGTTAAAAATTGTTCTCATTGTTTATGTCAATGATATTGTGGTTATGAGAAGTGATGTTGCTGAATTCTCTAAGTTGAAGACTTTTTTGGGTACAGAGTTAGAGATTAAAGATTTGGGCAAGTTACGGTACTTCCTCGGAATTGAGATGGTTTGCTCAGATGAAGGTATCTTCCTCTCCCAACAAAAGTATACCCTTGACTTGTTATCTGACACAGAAATGCTCAGGTGCAAACCGGCTAATACTCCCCTTGAAGCTAATTCTCATCTATCTCAAAAGGATGGCGAACCTATGGATAAAGGTAGTTATCAAAGATTGGTTGGTCGGTTGATTTATCTTTCCCATACCAGACCAGACATCGCCTTTGTGATCAGTATGGTTAGTTAATACATACATGATCCCTTCTCCAACCACTTAGAAGCAATGTATTGGATCTTGCACTATTTGAAGTCTGCTCATGATCGAGGCATCCTCTTGTCTCCTCATGAACATATGCATATTAAGGCCTATATTGATGCTGATTGGGCTGGTTCATCTGATGATAGACATTCTACTTCTAGTTATTGCACTTTGGTGGTTGGTAATCTGGTTACATGGCGGAGCAAGAAACAGACAGTGGTTGCTCGTTCCAATGTAGAGGCTGAATTTCGAGCTATGGCCCATGTCATTTGTGAGCTCCTTTGGCTAAAAAGGCTCCTTCAGAATTTGTGTATTCCCATTCAGCTTCCTATGCAACTCTTTTATGGTAGCAAATCTGCCATTGGCATCACTCATAATCCAATTAAGTACGATCAAACTATGTATGTTGAGATAGATCATCACTTCATCAAGGGGAAATTAGACAAGATCTCATCTGTATTCCATTTGTCACGTCTGAAGACCAGTGGGTGGATGCCTTTACCGAGGGACTTCCTAGCAATTTTTTTCATCCTATTATGTCCAAGTTGGGCATGGTTCATATCTACGCACCAACTTGAAGGGGAGTGTTGTAATATGGGTTCATATTAGGGCCAGTTTGAATCCAAGGGTATAATTGGTTAGGGTTGGTTCATTAATTTTTTTTATTATCGTGTACCTTTTTCTCTAATAATAAAATTAACCTTTGTCTCTTTTGACATGTCAAACCATCCAACACCTATCAACATTTCAAAAATAAAATAAAGTACAATCCCTTCAAGACAAAATCACTCCTAATTATTCAATGCTTTGTTTTGCCATTACGATATAGGCCCAAAAAGGGCCCATCTTGATATCACTGGGCGGTAATTACTACCAGCGATATCGACTTGTTGCTCTTCCCTTTTTGGGTTGCTGCTTTGTTTCCAATTATTCTTATTGTCTTTCTTCTTTTGTGCCTTCTCTTATTATAGAGACTTTCCTATAATAAATGTAATTCATTCTCTATAAATATAAGTGATTGAGAGGAGAGTTTTTTATCGATTTTGGTTGTAGCACACTACTGCTATCGAAATCTTTTTCTCTCCTCTTCTTGTTATCTTCAATCTTCTTCTCTCTTTTTCTGGTTTGTGAACTTGCTGATTATCTTTTTTTTTATAAAATTGTTACATGGTATTAAAGCACTAGATCCTTGGCTATCATTCATCTAAGCTTCAGTTTGATAGGCCTTTGATATTTTTACTCTAACTATGTACTACTTCTCTTGGTGCTACTAGGTGATCGAGATTTACTTCTCTTCTACTATACTGTCAATGCTTTGATCTTAACTTCTCGATCATCTTCTTATTGATTCATGTGTCGAGCAAATAATTAAAAAAAAAAATTACTACCCTACTACTACTACCGCCACCCCTCTTGAGCCCTTCATTCCTTTGGCCACTCGGATGGCTGAACCGAGACTTTGGATTGTTTTTCTTTTATATAAATACCCTATTACCACCACCAACTCTTGCTTCACTTTGAGCCTTATCTCCTTTACCCTCTCGGTTGGTTGAACCAAGTGAAAGAAGAACAAAATTTTTATTGCTTGATTGTGTTGTTTGTTATTTATTCTATTCCTGATGTCTGATTCCTAGCGTACAGAGGTTCAGATAATCTCTATAAAATTGAGAGGGGTTTCAAACTACCTTCTCTGGGCCTAGGCTATCAGGGCTTACATCCTGTCTAAGGATAAAGTACAGTTGCTGTTTGAAGATGCTCCTACCTGTAATGCTAAAGATCCTGAGTCTGTTAAGACTTATAATACCTGGCTTCATGACTACTCTATGATTCAAACTTAGTTGTGGAATAGTATTGAGCCTTCCATCTTACCTACTGTGATGTTTTACAATACTGCCAAGGCCATCTAGGCTGATTTACAAGAAACCTATGGCCAAGATAAGAATGTTTCATGTATTTATGACCCCTATGAGAGGATGTTCACTTATTCTATTCGGGACAAATCCGTGACTGACTACTATGGTGGTTTCAAAGGCCTTATTGAGGAAATCCAAGCTGTGTAACCTCTTGTCACTGACATAAATAAGTTAAAGGCCCAACAGTCTGAGTATTATGTGACAAAATTTCTGGCGGGACTCTCTCCTGAGTATCAGGCTATGAAGAGTCAGCTTCATACCGATGCATCCATACCTACCCTGAGTGAGACCTTCTTTCATCTTCAACGTTTGGTTCCTCAGAGTGACCCTTCTCCCAAAGATGCATCTACCTTGTTTTCTGGCCGTGGTCGTGGTTCCACCCCTAGTGGTCGTGGCTCCACCCGTGGTCGTGGTCATGGTGCACCTGGTCGTGGTTCTGAAAGACCACCGTCTTACAAGTCTACCCGCTATTATACTCATTGCCACAAGACCAACCATACTGTTGACACTTGTTGGGATAAGTTTGGCCGTCCTGAATGGGCTAATAATTTAGTTAATACTGTTACCATTGATGATGCATCTCCTGTTGCGCTAGTTCCCCCATCCACAACTGCTCCATCCTCTGCCCAATACAAGACCCTCCTTCATAGGATTCAATAACTTGAAGCTACTGGTTCCCCTTCTGCTGCTACCTTAGCCCATACAAATACATCTGCCCTCCTTTCACACGCCTTTCCTCATCCTTGGATCATTGATTCTGGTGCCACTTGTCATATGACTAGTGAGTCCTCTATCTTTTATTCTCTTCATGCCACCAACAAGCATGTTACTATTTATCTTGTTGATGGCTCCTCCACTACTGCCTCTCAGCATGGTCATGTCTCTATTACCCCTTCTATGTCCTTGGCTTCTGTTTTACATGTACTTAATTTACCTCTTAATCTTTTATATATTAGTCAACTAACTAAATCTCTTAACTATGTTCTACCTTTTTCCCTTCTCATTGTACCTTTCAAGATCTCAGGACCAGGGAGATGATTAGTGGCGGACGAGAGCATGCTGGTATGTACTATTTGGAGCATACTGATTGTTTTCTTACTGCTGCAACTACCTCTACTACTACCCCTCTTCAATGGCACCACCATCTTGGTCATTTGTCTCTGTCAAAGATGGAAGTTCTTATCCCTAGTTGCAAGTCTCTCTCCACCCTTCAATATGAGGCCTGTGAATTAAGGAAACATCACTGTTTCTTGGTCATTTGTCTCTGTCAAAGATGGAAGTTCTTATCCCTAGTTGCAAGTCTCTCTCCACCCTTCAATATGAGGCCTGTGAATTAAGGAAACATCACTGTTCCTCTTTCTCTATTAGTTCTATTCCTAGGAGTTCTACCCCTTTTTCTTTAGTCCATTCTGATATTTGGGGCCCTTGTCGTATCCCCAATAGGTTAGGGTTGTCTTATTTTGTAACCTTTGTGGATGATTTTTCAAGGATGACCTAGCTTTATTTAATTAATAATCGTTCTGAGTTTCTTACTATTTTTCAAGGGTTCTTTAAAGAATTTTACTCAGTTTGGAATTTCCATTAAGGTCTTACGTACAGACAATGCTCTTGAATCTATTCAAATAGCTGTTTCTGATTTCTGTTTTAAACATGGTATAATACTAATGCAGATCAAGAGTTGGGCCTGGCCCAATTAAGAGCAACCAACCAGACCTACTCCAGCCCAGAAGCAAGAACCTAGAAGCAAGAACCGAGATCTCTTTTTACCGCCAATTATAGAGTATACCGCCAGCTCTATATTTTTTTAATTAGGAGTTTATTTTGTTTCCTAATTGGTTAGTGATGCTATTTAGTTTCCTAAAGTGTAGGTTAGTTAGTTTAAGAAGTTTCAATTACTTGAAGACTAAGATTTTCCTTAAATCTAGTTTCCTAAGTTTTAGAAACTTTCCTATTTTTTAGTTTTAGGAATTTTCCTATTATTTTGTTACAAACTTCCTACTTTATAAAGGGAGTTTAGTTTCCTATTTTTTCCGTTAATTGTCTTTCCAAATTGATGTAATTTTTCAAACTATAAATAAAAGGAAGAAGGGCCGGCGGCAATAGAGAGATTTTTCAAAAAATTAAAGAGTATATTTAATTTTTGGTTGAGTCTCTTAAGGTTGTGAGACTCAACCTCATTGTTCTTTCTTCTCTTGATCTTATTAGTTCTGTTTTACTTCAAGCATTCTACTCTATCATACGATATTGAACTACAGCAGAGACTATTGAACCTTGCTGAATTGCTGCTACAGTCATTAGAACCAACCCAACACCACTTCAGATCCAGTAGTAATCTGGAACAGCAAGGTTTCGACTCCAATAACTTCCTCAGTCTTCCTCAGATCTCCATCTTAGATCCATCTTCTTTTAGAGTGTGTTCATATCTATACTAAGGAGCATATGATTCAAATTTCATGAAGAGTTAACGGCTGGATTTCGAGATAAGTGTTTTTTCCTCAATACTTTCTAATTCTGTTTTGATTGGACTGTAAAGATCCTACTTTGCACCAAATACATCATACTAGTTGTGCCTATACCCCTCAACAAAATGGGGTCGTTGAACGTAAAAATAGGCATCTTCTGGATATTGCCCAGTCACTGATGTTTCATATGAATGTGCCTAAATTTTATTGGTGTGATGCAGTCTTAACCGCCTGTTATCTTATTAATCAAATGTCATCTTCTGTTCTACAAAATAAAGTTCCCTTCCATCTTCTTTATCTTGCTACTTCTTTATTTCATGTCTACCCTAGATTTTTTTGTAATACCTATTTTGTCCTTATCATGCACCCTTAATTGGAAAAACTTTCTCCTCGATCCCTCAAGTGTATTTTTCTTAGTTATTCCCGTACTCAGAAAGGGTATAGATGTTTTGATCCTACCACAAAACGTCACTATGTCAGTGCTGATGTTACTTTCTTTGAAGACAAACCATATTATCCCGTACCGGTGTCGACCCCTTCCCCACTAGTCCCTTCTATCACACCTAATGATACTGAACCACCATCTGACCAAACACTACCATTTGACCAAACTCTACCATCTGAAACCCCACCTCCCCTACAGGTTTATACACGCCGTCCTCCAGTAGCTCCAAGTACTACTGCACAAGCTACTCCGCCGACTACTACTACTTCACCTGATCCTGAGGTCTCTCCTGACCTCCTTATTGCACTCCGCAAAGATACACATTCTTATACTCAACGTTCTTTACTTACCTTTCCTATTGAACATTTTGTTTCTACTGTCTATCTCCCTCGTTGCCACCAAAATTTGGTTCACTCTCTATCTACTACTTTTGTTCCTACTTCCCTTTCCCAAGCTTTGTCTTATCCAGGATAGAAAGCAGTCATGGATGCTGAGATGGATGCTCTGATGGCACGCCAAACTTGGACCCTTGTTGATCTCCATCAAGGTCACTCCGTTGTTCGTTGCAGATGGATATATACAGTTAAACATAACTCTGATGGCACCGTTGAAAGGTTGAAGGCTAAACTTATTGCTAAAGGGTTCACTCAAACCTTTGGGGCTGATTATTTTGAGACGTTTTCTCCTGTTGCTCGGCTCAATTCTGTTCGTGTTTTTATCTCTTTAGCTGTGAATTTTGATTGACCTATTTATCAGATGGATGTTAAGAATGCATTCTTATATGGGAACTTATACGAGGAAGTTTATATGGACTGACCTCTAGGGTATATTGTTCAAGGAGAGAACTCAACTAAAGTGTACAAATTACTTAAGGCTATCTATGGCCTTAAACAATCTTCTCATGCATGATTTGATAAGTTCAGCACTGATTACAGCTTTTGGTTTCACTGCCTATTACTCTGATCATTCTATTTTTGTGCGACGTCGTTCCTCTACTTCACCATTATTGTTGTTTATGTTGATGATATTATTATTACAAAAAATGATAAGTCTGGCATTGTTGAAATTAAGTCTTATTTAAATACACAGTTCCAGATGAAAAACTTAAGACTACTTCACTATTTTCTGGGGATTGAAGTGGTTTATAGTAGTAAAAGTATTAGTCTTTCACAAAGAAAGTATGTACTTGATCTTCTTTCTAAAACGAGACTTCTTGGAGCCAAGCCAAGTGATACACCAATGGACCCACATCAGAAGCTCGAAACATGTGATAGTCCAGAATTTTCTGATGTCCATAAATATAGACGTTTAGCTGAGAAGTTAATCTATCTTACTGTAACTCGGCCTGACCTTTCCTTTGTTGTTGGAGCCAATTTATGCATGCTCCTAAGATTGCCCACTAGGAAGCTGCCTATCGAATATTGCGACATCACAAGAAATCTCCTGGTACTGGTCTTATTTGCCATCGACATTGTCATCTTGAAATTGTTGGTTTTTCTAAAGTTGATTGAGCAGGATCTAATGGTGATAGACGCTCTACTACTGGATATTGTACCTTTGTTGGGGGTAATCTTGTTTACCTGGCAAAGTAAAAAGCAAACTATTATATCCAAGTCCAGCGCTGAAGCTGAATACCGTGTTATGGCACAGACTATTGTTGAATTGTTATGGTTAAGAAATCTTTTGCAAGAACTTGGATTTTCTGCCTCTCGGCCCATGTCTTTGATATGTGACAATCAAGCTGCTATTACATTGTTAGCAATCCAGTGTTCCATGAACGTACCAAACATATAGAGGTGGATTGTCATTTTGTTCGAGATGCTGTTATGAAGAAGCTAGTTGTTACTCACTTTGTATCTTCCTCAAATCAGCTTGCTGACATTCTCACAAAACCCTTATTTGGACCTGCATTTCGGTTAAATTGTTACAAGCTTGGATTGGATGATTTGTACATTCTAGCTTGAGGGAGGGTGTTACGATATAGGCCCAAAAAGGGTCCATCTCGATATCGCTGGCGGTAATTACCGCCAACGACATCGACTTGGTGCTCTTCCCTTTTTGGGTTGCTGCTTTGTCTCCAACTATTCTTATTGTCTTTCTTCTTTTGTGTCTTCTCTTATTATGAAGACTTTCCTGTAATAGATGTAATTCATTCTCTATACATATAAGTGATTGAAAGGAGAGTTTTTTTTATTGATTTTGGCTATAGCACGCTGCTGCTGCCGAAATCTATTTCTCTCCTTCTCTTCTTGTTATCTTCAATCTTCTTCTCTCTTTTTCTAGTTTGTGAACTTGCTGGTTATCTTCCTTTTTTTGGGGGGAATTGTTACAGTCATTTGGCAAATTCTGTTTGAGCTAAAACTTGACATGTGAGCAGGAGGCCTTCAATCAAACTGACCACAAAATTTCAGCCCCATCCAACCAACCACCTGGCAAATATAGGAGTGCAGACCAGGGATTTGTTTCTAGTCCACCTGTCCAATAATCCCATGCCCTACATTTTAATCATTTTTTATTCAAACACAAAATTTCAGCACCATCAAGCATTGAAATCTATTTGCCTGTCAGCAAGTTAATATGCCTTATTTCAGGTTCAATTACTGCATCAATAAATTTCACTGAAATGTACCGAAAATTCTCCACAAGGACTTCAAATAGGAACAAGGTTTACATTCAAAAGGGGAGTGGCAGCTGTGAGAGTTTTCTGAAGTCTTTTCCAATATTCATGAAGTGATACCACATGATAGTTGTTAATATCTAATATGTTTTACGTTGTACGTCTACGAAGTAGCAAGAAACTGCGCTACCTGGCCCCTTTGTCCCATCCAAAGTACCCATGTCAGACTTGATGGGCACGGATACAGGATAAGGGTCAGATCTTCCAGTCTGGCCACAATGGTGTATTGTGATTCTTTCTAGATAGGTGTGTATCCATTATTTGCAGTTTTGCACTGTACAGAACATAAATTGTGGACTTATATTATCACGTCCTTTTTTTTTTTATGCATTATATTATCACATGTCAAAAGCTGTCAAACTTGACAGATAATAGATTTTTCATATACTATTAAATTTTGAGTTCTAAATATAGTTGAAAGTATCTTTACCCTTCTAGCAAAAAAAAAAAAAAAAGGAACTACACCAACCAATTCTTAAAGGATCTTATTCAAGAAAGAAAGGAGAGGAAAACCTCCCTGTGAGGGATATACATGCCTTCACATGGTAACAGATAAAACAAAAGATCCCTTTGTTTAACATATTCCCTATTTCTAGACTAAAAACTTCCCTGAATTCTTTACAAACAGGTGCACAAAGTACTATCAACTCCTAAGCTTTGTGCACAATTTCTCTTTATCTCCTTTCCTTGAAATTGTGGAGTTACAATTGCCAAGTTTTTAAAGATTTTATGGAGTTATCATTGCGGTGTTGCTCTATGTGTACATCACATGACATAAGTATACGTAAGTTTCATCAAATTTGTATCAGTTTTTAGTTGTTCAATATTTTAGTAGAAACCAGCCAAGTCAACCTGCAAGTAAAACCCATCCTAGGTTTCCCCATGATTGAGAATTTCTGGACAACTACTGATTTTTTAAACAATTTACTTCAGATTTCATAATTTTTATAAATCACCTGATGTGGATTCCAAACTGATTCACAGGGTCTGGAATGTATATCACTCCTGTTGACCGATTTTTTTTTATTGGGTATCATTTGGTTAGTCAATATGCGTTTGCAATATCACTCTTTTCCGGACTTGCTGTCAAGTGGTTTTCTTTTTCCTCTTCTTTGCAGCACGATTTGGCTTTAAATATAACTGAATGGAAAAATAGGGTTCATGTAGCCAACCCTATTTAGTTGAGTAAGGCTGAGTTTGATTGAGTTGATTGTAGGCTCATTAGTAGATGAATTGTACTGGCCATGCATCAAAGGTACAAAGTACCAGCTGATACCCGTGTCGAACTCTTACAAAGCATAATGACATATAAAAGTCCTGAGGATAAAAAGGAAGGAAAAGAATCTTTGATCATGATAAAGAGAAAAAGGTGAGAATATGTTCTAACCTTTCTTCTTTGTGAGGTTGTAAGGACATAAATGCCAACCAAATGTAGATAGGTGAGACTACAACCAGTAGATCTGGGGCATATTTCTTCTTTGCAATTGGCAGAATTCCCAGGAATAGCAATGCAAGAACAAAACAAAGGTTGAAATTGTTAAATCCATTCCTCAGATAATAAAATGGACCTTCAACCCCGTACAAATGGCTCTCACCGCCTCCCCGGACATTATATACTAATAGATTGATGACAGATGATGTCCAACGTCCGTAATAGTAATAATCAGTAAGTACTGAAAGTCCCTGGATCAAACCCAAAATACTTGAGTACAGTTACAACAAATTGAAAGAAACCAAGCAGAAATCATATTCATAAAACAACACCAACAACAACTAAAAATCCAACTGGACGGTCTGGACCTGAATATTTCCTATCTTCAACCAAGAGGAACAACATCCCGAGATTTGATCTTAAAATCATCTATTTGAACTTGAACCAATTTGCCAATAACCATTAATTAATGGGTATAAAATATTGTTGTGCATAATTTAACCTAAGACATATCTTTAAAAAAAAATAAACACAACAACTAAACAAATGAAAGTAAAATAAAAATGATAATAAAGACTTCCAAATTTCGACCGAAATTTCGTTGCAATCACCAAAACATTTTGGTGACTTTCCTGACATGATACAAAGACGGTATAAAAGTCGAAACATCGATGAAATTGGTCAAATTCGGATGACATTTCAGGCAGCAGGGAATTTCTAAAAATCCAGTTTTCGGCCATTTTGCTTTATCAAGCCTATGTGAACTAAGTATCAAAAAAAAAAAAAAAAAACTATGTGAACTCCTTTGGAATCTATCTCAATTTTTTGCTAGATTTGAGCAAAAACTGTGTAAATTTCGAATTTGAATGTAAATCCTTCTTCCTTGAAACAAGTTTCTGCAAAAAAAAAGAGTAAATTGGGTTGGTGTTTCAATTTTTTATATGCTATATTACACATAGGCTGATTTATGAATTCAAGGATTCGAATTTAATTTTATGTTTTTTTATTTTTTTTTTATTTTCTGATTTTAAAAATTGATTAAAACTAGTGTCTAAAAAATAGAGTAAAATGTACATTGTTTGGGCTCAATTTTATCTATGTTAGACGTTGTAGGCCGATCTACACCATCACAGAGTTGGCTTGAACTTTCAGCCCAAAAATTCAATTTTTATATTTTGGATTTTAAAAAATAATTTAAAATTTCAAAAATTTAAGAAAATATGGAAAAATATACCGTTTTGGTTTGAAAACAAATGAAAATTAGTGAAATTATTGTTGATGTGTTTTCAACTGAAAGTAATTATTAACTTTTGGTTCGATATTTTTTTGTTAAAATGGTAATTATTATTTTTAAAATATTAAAACATAGTTTTTAATTACAAAATATAAGACTTAAAAGAAATTTAAGAAATAAATTTTTTTGTTGTTAATTGAGGAATACTTTCTAATTTTATGGTTTTTCGCTTCTAATACATATTTCAATTGTTTCATTGAATGTTGTGTGTTCTATAACTAAATTATGTGTGGAATAGGATGTATAAGGGAAAGAATACAGTAGGTTATTGCATACAATCATGGAATAAAATCTCGGCGAGATCTTGCCGATCTCGCCCTTCTCGGCATTAGCCGAGACGAAAACAGGGTCGATAACCCTTTTCGTCTCGGCAGATGCATAATCTCGCCGAGATCTCGGTAAATCTTGCAATTTCTCGGCGAGATCTCGGTAAATCTCGCCGAGAAATTGCTTTTTTTTTTTTTTCCTCTTTATAAAAGAGAGAACTCACTGTTCTCGGTCGAGAACTCGACCGAGAACTGCTGTTTCCTCTTTTTTGTTAGTTTTTTGAAAATTTTCTTATTTTTTCTTCATTTTTTCTTTGTTTGGACTTTCAACTTGCAACGGGTGGTGTTTCGGACTGCGGGGATTGCTGTGGGAGTTTCATATGAACTGTTGAAGGTTAGATTCTTGCCCAAAAATGAAATTTTTAAATGAGACTATGAGAGAGAAAAAAAATTGGTAAAATCTGATGAAATTTTTATATACGTGAGTCCGATCTACGAAACTATGGGATCATTCAGTATTAAACATTTGAACTATGATGTAATGATTTATAATGAAGTGTTATTTTGTTTCTCTTTCCCCCAATGCATTATGTTATTGTCTCATTTGCCATATTTGATTGAATATAATAGACAATATTAGCCTAAGTTTACAATAAACTTCAGTGTTGACTGCCAAAACATGGCTGTAAACCCAAACAACCACAAAGAGCCATTATTTTTACAATTTTATGCTCTAAATGTGTTTATGTATGTAGAAATGATGTTCCCCTGAAGTTGGAGACCTAAAAAATATATTTTGACCACCGAGACAGCCTTTTTAAGCTGTCTCAGAAAAAATACAGTGTCTCGGCGAGATCTCGCCGAGATCTCGGTTTCGGAGGAGGCCGAGACTCCTCCGAAACCCGAGATTTTAAACCTTGCATACAATAGAATATTAGCATCCAAGGGTTCAAAGCCAAACTACCCCTTTGTGTGTGTGTGTGTGTGTGTGTGTGTGTGTGTGTGTGTGTTTCCAATCTAATGATTTAAACATGTAAAAAAAATGCTTAAAGAGGAATCTTGAAGTTTCAAGACAAAATTCTATGTTTTGGCAACAACAGTGACCATTTCAAAATTACCACCAAAATGTACTAAATTTTGACCAGATGTCAGTCATTTTGATGGTATAGTTCGATTCGGGCCAAGTTTGAAATGGCCACTAAAACTGAAATCTAGACAACCTTGATGCCACATGGGAGGGAGACATGGCAACTCTAACAAAGGATATTTAGGAAATGATCCAGATTGAAGCAGACCTCAAATTTTGAATCATATACCTTCCAGGTATGTCCATGCACCCTTCATAGTTCTTGAAATTTTTAATTGCTTTATTTTTCCACTTGGCAAGCTCCATTTGGGCTGAAACCTGATCATGGACAGGATATCGTAGGGTCTACCAGCCGACAAAATTTCAGCCTTGTCTGACCAGCCGTTTGGCATATATGCAAGCAGACCAGGAAACCTCCCAAAAGCAACAATATGTTACTGTTAAATATTATTATTATTATTAACAATCTGTAAGCAATAGAATTTTTTCCATCTATTGGTTCTTGCAGATAAAAGTTAATCTATCTTGGTTTTTTCTGGATATCAGATTGTTTTGGTCATGGATTTTTTTAATACTCTACCTATACAACATCTCTGAATATTTACCATGTCATATTGCAAGTATATTTATTTCTAATCCAATATAGACAAATCTATTATAATTGGACTTCATCTTAAATGAATTGAATCAGAGCAGTGCATTCAACAAAATGGGATCAGATCAGGGTATCAGACTTGGATACAAACCAAATCTATTGACAATCCTAGATTAAACATGAAAGTGTTTTTCTCGATTAGTAAGTGTTTGTCTATTTGAAACAAAGCTTACTTATATTTAGCCCATCACCAAGTTGCCACATGGCACCTACATCGGCCACATCATGGAGGACAGCACACCAATCTCATGGGTCGAATTTCAGCTCAAAGAAAAACATGAAAATAGATTCATTAAATTACAAGAATGACACTTCATATTAATGAAATCTAGTGGCTTTTATTTTAAATAAAAATTATCACTTTGAACTCACTTTTGTGACACATCCCGTACTTATTTGGGGATGAAATTTGACCAGTGAAACGGTTGTGGATTGTCTATCGTATGGAACCAAAAATTTGTGACTTGGTTGACAGGCTTAATGTAATCAATCTTTTCCCATTATTTAAGTATAAAAAAAATATGAAACAAATACAATTCTAGATGAATTAGTAGTTTAGTTAACTTACAAGCAGAGTAAGGGAAGTAGCAACTCCAGAAAGAAACACTGGTTTGAATCTTCTAATTAAAGAGTAGCAAGTTATTGGCAGAAAAACCAGTAAAGAGAATGGCCAACCAATGATCACTCCTATAGCTGCAACTGTGACTGCCAAGGCATATTTCTCGAGAAGGAATAGTGCTGATGAAAGAGAAACGGCATACATAGAGAATGAGCTTGGCAAGAAACCTGGCCAAAGCAGCCAAAATGAATTATATTAGACAAACCACAGAAAATAATTAAAGAAAAAAGGATAAATTACACCCAGGGTACCTAACGTTTCAAGAAACTGCACCAAGTACCTAAATCAGATTAAGGCTACCCAGAATAGGACAAAATTCCAATTCTACCTATTGGCTTTCACATGTTACAACATGATTAATCCCTCCATCCTCAAAGCATCATCCAATCCAATAGTCTTCCACCACTGTCAAACAGTCAGAACAACTGTCCAACAGGAGAACATGCCGGAATCCGGCCGATGAACTTGCCAGCAGCCAAATTCCTGCGAAAAAAATTTTTGCACCTTAAGCTGACATGGTTATTCCGCGTAATAGACCACATCAGGGGAACACATACCCTGTCAAACATTTCATCGAACAGTTCCGATGCGTCTCCTAAATGCCCACTCTTTGTAAGAATTATCACCTTACTGAAACTCCAAAGTAAGGTCCTCCCATTCATGATTTAAAATCTCGAAGATTTCGAACTTCTCGAAGGCTCAAGATGAGACAGGGTACGAGACTGAGTCTCGCCTCGTCTCAACCAGTTCTCGACCTTGTCTTGACTAGTCTCGACTAGTTTCAACCAATCTCAACCAGTATCGAATCAAATTTGTTCAAAAGTCTATATAAGACCAAGTCTTAGTCGAAATTTCGACTGAGACTTGTTCTTTTTCTTTGAAACATTTCTTTTGCTCTCCTCTTCCTCTTTCTCCATTTTCTCGAGGTATTTGATAAATCTTCACACGAGATTGTTGAGGAGCTTGGTACGAGAGCGGAGAACCCACATTCATTGTCGGTTTCACTCTTTAAGGTAAGAATTTGTTTAAAAATTAATTTTTTACTTAAATACTATCATTACCATGGTGTATGATGTTCATTTTTTTATATGTGAGACACATGAGCCTGATCTACAAGCTCACGGTTTCGAAATATTTTTGTTGCATATATATTTATTATTTTGATTTTTTTTAAAAAAAATATTTTTCCAGCATTAAATAATTGAAATAAATATAATAAATATTTATTAGATGATCTTCAAAATATTATATGTTGAACAATGTTGGCCGATCTAAGTGGTCACAGCTTCATTTTTTTTCTGTATATATATATATATATATATATATTATTTTTTGTTTAAAAAAAAGCTATTTTCATCAATAAAAAATGAAAAATACATTTCATAAATATGAATCCGTTGGCATTCAAAAAAATATATGTTGAACATTGTTGGCCGATCTACGCAGTCACGGTGTCAGTTATATATATATATATATATATATATATATATATATATATATATATCGTGCAAAGGAACCTTCTTGGAACTGGACAACATCGAGTTTGTCCGCATATCGGACGGAAGATCGGGACTTAAAGGCTTATAGTTCGCCAATTCATATTTCGCGGAACGTATATATATATATATATATATATATATATATATATATATATATATATTATTTTCTGTTTAAAAAAACCTATTTTCCAGCAATTAAAAAATAAAAAAAATATGATAAATACTTATCTGTAACACTATTGGCGATCTATGGTTCCATAGTGTTGGTTTTTATTTTATTTTTTTGCAAAAATAAATTATTATTATTTAATATCCGAAATTAAGATAAATATGTAAATAATTCTGAAAAATAGGATAAGAAAAATATCCTGTATTCATTTAAAAATGAAGAAAATTTAGAAATGAAATTTCAATATGTTTTGAGTCGTATTTGGTGTTTTTTATGTTATACCGTTTAAAATTATGTTATATTAAGCTTATTATATTATATGTAATAGATAATGGCTACTTCGGGCACGCGGCCGTTGAGCGATGCAGGAGGAGATATTGAACGTTCAAACATGGCATGGCAGTATGGGACTGCCATTGACGGTGATAGACGGAAGACCCAATGTAAATTTTGTGGGGAAAAGCTTATGTCTACTAGAACCATTAGACTTAAGCAACATTTGAGTGTGACTAGTACAGATGTGGTAAAGTGTCCTATGGCTCATGCGGAGATTCCCAGGGTTGTGGGCAAACACAAAGTGAGGGAAGGCAAGAAAGGCAGAAAAAGAAAAAGCGAGGATGTAGTCTGAGGAGACAGTTTGAGGCACCATAAGAGGAGGAGCTATGCCTATGGATGACTCAGATTCTGATGATGATTTTGATAGCTAGGGCATGACTGAGGCTGAAGCCAGACAAATGAGACAGGCTATAGCTGGTAGTAGAGTCACATATGAAATGGAACAAAATAGGATGAGGTCTACCAGGGCAGGGGCAAGTCCATCTGGAGCAGGTGACAGTGGCAGTAGATCAGCTCATCCACAACCACGGGGTAGGGGGTTGGCAGCTATGTTTAGAAGATCTCAAAGTACAAGGGCACCACCCGAGCCCCAGCCACAGGATGAGGATTATGTGGAAATACTACGCCAGGATCCTAGAGATTTTAGGAAGTCTGAGAACAAGCAGAAGAAATTAAAGCAGATGTGGCAGAACACAAAACAAGGGGTTGGGGATGCCATAGCTAAGTGGATATTCTACCACAGCATCCCCACCCATACCACCAAAGGCCCCTACTATCAGACCATGATAGATGCAGTTGCTGAGGCCGGTCCTAGGGTTAAAACCCCAATGCTTATGAGCTGATGAATATATACCTGCCTACACGAAAGAAAGACTTAGAAGAGTGGATAGGAGGGTTGAAGAGGATGTGGGAAACATATGGGGTGACCATTATGTGTAATGGTCGGACTGGCCTTACCAGAAAATCCATCATCAACTTCATAGTCTACTGTGATGGGAGGACAGTGTTCCTCAATTATGTGGATGCATATGCTTTGACAAAAGATGTTGATTACATTAATGGCCTATTGAAGAAAGTGGTGGCTGAAGTTGGGTCAAAGAATGTTGTCCAGATTGTGACGGATAATGGCAGCAACTATAAGAAGACAGGAGAGATAATGATGAACAAAACGAGGTACAATCTCTTTTGAACTCCATGTGCAGTCCATTGCATTGACTTGATGGGCAAACTTCAGAAAGTAAAGCAAGTGCTTGATAGAGCTAGACAGGTAACAACATTTGTATACAACCATGGGTACTCTTTGAACTTGTTCAGGAAGAAATGTGGAGGGAACTTCGTCAGACCAGGCGTTTCCAGATTTGCTACCAACTATATAGTACTGAAGAGTTTTGAGGCAAAGATGGTAAGCCTCAGATCGATGTTCACATCTGAAGACTGGTTTCGTTGGAGGGAGTCAAATACCAATAATGGGGTGGAAGCACAGACTACCATAGCTTCAAATGACTTTTGTAAAAATTTGAAGAAGGTAGTCAAAGTATTGGAGCCAGTGGTGAAGGTGCTAAGATTGGTAGATACATCATTGAAGCCCACCATGCCACTTCTTTATGCTACCATTGATATGATAAAGGACCAGGTATATGATGTGCTACTACGTGGTAGCAAAAATTTCCTCAAGATTATCAAGGACAGATGGGAGAGCCAAATTATGCATCCATTGCATAAGGCTGGTGAGTAAATTTGATAGTTAGTAAGTATATGATTATTAACTAGTAAGTATATGATTTTGATCATGTGTCCATTGTCACATTTTGCAGCATACTATTTGAACCCCAAGTACCAATATTCGCATGTACTTGGGTTGAATTCTGACCTTATCGATGCTGTAAAAAATGTTGTGGCAAAGCTCCAACCAAATTCTACATTACAATCCCTTGCAAACTTGGAGGTGAGTTGTACTTGTATGTTTAATTGCTGGAAATTAAGAAAGTCCATATATTCTGATGGCTAATTCTTATAAGTTTCCCAAGTGGGTGTATATTAAAACATTCAGGGATGGCCTTGGAAGTTTTGGAAGTCCCGCTATAATGGCTAGCCAAGAGACTACTGATCCTGGTATGAGATATGTAATTAAAATCTTATTTTATATGTATAATATATTCATATATTGGAATTTAAATGCAGCTGAATAGAGGGTGTTGTATGGCAGAGATGTGCATCTGAGTTGAGAAAAATAGCAATCAAAGTATTATCTCAAACATGTTCTGCATCTGGCTGTGAGCGGAACTGAAGTACATTTTCTCTCATTCATTCCAAGAGGCGCAATAGATTGGGGTCACAACAGCTGAATGACTTGGTATATGTGCATTACAACACGAGACTGAGGAATGTAGTCCATAAGCCAAAACTAGGAAGTTGATAATACCCCGATCGAGCTCGCCGACATCTTCCAGATAGAGTCAGATAAAGAGGATCCTTCGGTGGAGTGGGTGTGGGATAAAGGGGAACCAGTGATGGATGAAGCAGGGGGAGGCCTGACCCCAGTTTGGCTTCTCAGATTGATGCTGATGTCGATTAGTTTCTGTCTTCGGATGAGGGTCACGTACACACCCAGTCGCCTCGACCATTCGACCCCGTTTTGGTCTCCTACCGGTAATGATGATGACAGGGATGGTGATGGTGGATATGGGCAGCCCAATCAGCCTGAGGAGTGACGCTCGGAGCCTAGGTCACCAATAAGGTACCTATTGTTAGACACACTGGGGAGACCCAGTATACTCACGCCACATAGGATGCAGACCACAATGGATGTCCATCGTCATCATGGGCTGCGTATACACGTGGGCCTCGTCGCCGTTTTCAGCCTTTAGAGGAAGAGGATTATATTGACTTAGTGCTTGAGGTAGTGAGGTTCATAGTCTGTCTTCCGGCATTGGAAGAATGTCTATTGATGATCGTAGTCATAGCAGTGAACATGGTATTAGGCAGTGGAGAGCCCCACCCCCATCTTATCCTGCTCCCGGATATGGGACATTTGACACGAATACCGAGTCAATGAATAATGGATATGGCATTGGGCAGTAGAGTGCCCCATCTTATCCCCCTCCTAGATATGGGACATTTGACACGAGTACCCAGTCGAAGTACAATTCATATGGTGGTTACCTCATGGTTCTCAATGCATATGGTTCTTCCATGGATACTCATTCTCAGACTGGATCCAACTTTGTGGACAATCTCTTCTCTTTCCCAACTGGCCAAACATTCATGCCGTAGCTGCCGCAGCCAGAGACAAATTGGGACGGCCAAAATTATGAGGCAGATCCTCCACGTCACTCTAGGTGGTATTAGACATTGTGGATGGAGTGATAGGAATTGGGTGTTAGGGGCCTGAGGCTGGGTGCATCATTGTATTTGATTTTCAGTATTTAAGACTTTGACTCTTTCAATATTTGTATCATTGTATGGAATTTTTAATGTATGATTTTCCCACAATGTGTGATTAGTTTTACAATTTTATGCTTTAAACGTGTTTATATATGTTAAAATAGTATTTCCCTAGAGTATCAAGCCTTAAAATGATCTTAAAAGGCTCAAAACACTCATTTTTGCCCTTCATGGCTTTTCGGCACTGTCTCGCCGAGATCTCGACCAAGATCTCAGAAATCTCAGTTTGGCTCAAGGTCGAGACAACCTCGAGACTCGAGATTTCAATCCTTGTTCCCATTTTAACGAATAAATAGGTAAATAAAAAGAATTAAGATAGTAAGAAATTGGTTAAATTAATAAAGAAAGAGGTACATCTTCTTAATACCCTTTAATACTCTATGTTCTTCATATCACTTGAATTCGCATTCAGCTCATTCATGTTCTTCCTATCACTTGAATTCGCATTCAGCTCATTCGTGTTCTTCATATCACTTGAATTCGCATTCAGCTCTTATATGTAAATAAAGTAATGGATGTCACAATGTCCGTAACAAACTAATGATAAATTACCTCTGACTTTTGTGTAATGACAAAACTCAACGATCAATTTATTCCCTTGGTTTGTAGGGAGCTTGGCTCTATCCCTTGGATACCCAAGTTTGTTCGCCCTTTTTTGGGGTGTTTTTAATACATTTATTTATTCACCCAAAAAAAAAAAAATACAGATTAGAAAAAGTCGCCGAAGAAAGCAATAGATCAACCCAGCACTTGTATTGTCTGAGACTAATGAGGTTAGGTCCAAAGCCCCGGGTCCGCGTCTAATCCAAGAAAACCATTGCCTCGTCAAACCGATTTCTCTGGCAAAAAGTCTTGACGAGGACATTGTAGGTCTACAAATTGGATATAAAGTCGTCAGTTTTGAAATACCAAAAGAATGACTCCGCTTCTGCGTCTTCAGTCATAGAGGGTTCAAAATGAAGATCCACAGTGGGAAAAGTTGGAGAACAGGCATGCTTTGCTTAGGAGAAACTCTTGAATCTGTGTAATCAGAGATTTTTCCAGTGACAGAGCAGCAGCAACCATAGTTTTCAAGACATTGCCTAGGTGCCGCCTAGGTGCCCAGGCCTCCTTGTGACACCTTCGAAAATCGGGCACCTTGGTCCCCTAGGCGGGTGCCTTAGTCGCCTAGGTAGGTAGGCTCCTCATCAGGCCTCCAACGCCTTAGTTCGCTTTGGCGCCTTGACAACTATGCAGCGACGAAAGAAGGAGAGCTGGAAGGTTGTGCTGCAACAGTAGCGATGGGTTTCAGCAGAGGAAGGGAAAGAAACCGAGAGAGCAAAACCTGGTTTTTCTTATAACATCAAAGCCTGGTTATAATTGGAATCTTATCCTATTATGGGTAGACTTAATTTGATTTAGGTACCCCAAACACAATTTATGAACGTCATGTATCTTCTGTGCAATTTCTTGAAACGTTAGGTACCCTTGGGTGTAATTTACCCAAGAAAAAATTTAAAGATAATTGAAAACACCACATGAAACTGCACTGGTAACAAAAACTTTGGTATATGCACATGACAGAATTACTAGAAATACTAATTATTTAGCTGATTCAAACCAACCTGACTGAGCAGTTTTATACCCGAGCTGAGGCAAGGTCTGTAAAGGCACAAATGAGTGCCAGGTCATTAGGCTCTGAACCTCAGGCAATCTCACCTAATTCTCACAGAAGAATTATAGGTCCAAGAATATGCATAACAAATGAAGCTTCACTGTATGGCAGTACTAGTATCGTACCAACTTGTAAGCATGTAAGTTAAAAAAAAAAAAAGTTTTAACAAATACCCAAAACACTTCAACCCACACACAAAACTTGATAACTTAAAAACGAAAAAAATAGCCCACGACACGATAATCCAAGCCTAAACTTGAAAGATTAACTGAACCAACCAACCCCAAGGTGCATTAGGGTCAAATAAACCAAGGTTATTAAGGATTGAAGAGAGAAGCAGCTTGAGTTGGGTATTAGGCAGGTAATTATTTACGGTTAACATCCTTAGGTTAGCACCCACCCAAGTTGCAAACAAGCCCCCTCCAAAACTGCATTATTGCATATAAATGCATGCATAGATAGGATATGAAAGAAACAGCTTACTTGTGCTAGCAAAGAAACACCCACTGGTCAAGCACAGCATTGCCAGTGCATAAGAAGCAAGGCGTTTTCCATATTTCCTGGAAAGGGCTACCACCAGCACTGTCTCGGTGATGGTTGAGATGATACCAAGAAAGAGTCTTACAGCATAAAATACTCTAACCTGAAATTTGCAAGAGGTAACGATTGGAATAATTCAAAAAGAGAGTACAATTGTTAAATCAAAAAGTGGGGTGGGGGGAGAGGGGTGGACTAGGGATGGATCCTGATGTATATGCACAAAACAAAAACAACCAAACATGATCCTTGCAAAGATTATTTTG
Source organism: Protea cynaroides (assembly GCA_028583415.1). NCBI lineage: Eukaryota > Viridiplantae > Streptophyta > Magnoliopsida > Proteales > Proteaceae > Protea > Protea cynaroides. The sequence continues at coordinate 66,517,420 of CM053265.1, forward strand.
AATAGGTATAAGGCTATTAATCCTATAAAAATGACCCTACCCAGAAGATATAAACACTTAAATCAGCATGACTAGATATTTGTTATGATTTGGTCCGGGACTTTTACCTAGATGATTTTTTTTTTTTTTAATCATCTAAGGAAATATAATAGAATTTTATCTTCCACCTTTTAGACCACGTATGCAGGAACCTCTAAAATGTTGGGCCATTATTCTTTGTTTGTCCACAAATATATAATTGAGCTTAATGACAGCTTGTGGACCAGGTCTGTGTTTTCTTGGGGCAAAAGAGCCCAAATAATAAAAATATATGGGAAGCATAATTTCTAGGCAGGCACATGTTGAAAGGTTGTCCAAATAGGCACCTGATTCTGCCATGTTAAATCAGATGGGGATGAAATTTCGAAGACAGGTAGATGCCAGATACCACTGCTCAGATATCAAATTTCAGCCCAATTAGAGTTGGCAAAGTGGCAAAAAAAGTATTAATAATTCACGACTACAGAGAGAGTGCATGCCAGTACATGTACAGCTCAAGAATACTAGGTTGCATGGACATACATGGGAGGGTATTTGACTGAATTTGAGCCTGAAATTTGATAGTGACCAATCCAGACCAAACCCTAGACCTCCATGAGTGAGATTGCCACACCACATATTTTACACTCAAAGTACTTCCGATTTTAAATAAGGTTTATGAAAGTTCCCATATTAGCAGTCATTAAAAGCATGTCCCATTGAGATATCATAACAACTCTAATACCTTTATTTGGGAAAATTAACAATATTGCCCTAAAAAATTTCAAACATTTGCTGTTAATTAGCATTTGTCATTCCAAACTTAACAAACTTTGGTATCTTTGCTACCAGATTTTAAGGTCCAGTTAGCAAGAGTAACACTGACTTTGGAATTATCTTAAATGATAATTCCTAGTCTTTTATCAAAAATATCCAATATTGTTAAACAAGGAAAGGGAACATCTCACTTTTTCTTCAGTGAACAGCCAGGAAGCAGGTCGAGCTGCTAATTCATGAAAAAGAAGGTACACATATGATCGAAGAGCAAACTGGGAGCTGCAACATATAGAAATAAATAAATAAGTACAAAACGATTTAATCAATGAAAACGTCCATCAATCATTTCTGTTGGGGTTTAGTCCCACACTGGCTACTAATTAGCTACAACCCCCCCCCCCAACCCAATACGTCTGAGAGTCCCTCCACCTACCAATTCGAACTTTTGGGATGGAAACTTTACATGGTATCAAAGCGAATTTTCACTTCATTCACATGTTCCACGTGTGCGGGGGAGTGCTGGAGTTTAGTCCCACACTAGCTACTAATTACCCTACAACCCCCCCAATACATTGGGAGTCCTTCCACCTACCAGTCGAATTTTTTGGATGGAAACTTTACAACTTCAACAATAGAGTTAACAGGGTAGCTGCCACAAATCAAAACCCATAAATATACAAAGGCGACGATGCTAGTAGTTGCTATGTGATACTGAATTGTAAAACAAACTACTTTCCCAGAATCAGCTTTGTGAGAGCCAAGCAACACACATGCTTTAGCTTGCCAGGTCAATGGAGAGCCCAGGCAAAATAAGTCAGCATTCAGAACCCGTCTTTAGGAGGTCATATATTCTGGCTGAAAAATGTGAGAATGACAAAGAATCTCCCCTTTATAGTCTTTTTAGGACCACTAATGCAGATAAAACAGAATTGGGTTTCTTTTAGTGGAAATAAGCTTTGAGTTGGGTTATATGTATGTTAGAATTTTATTCCAATGGGTTTTCATTGTAATGGACATATTAGTTAGTTTAAGTTTGAGTTCTAGTTAGAACAGAAGTAGTTTTAATTCTTTTTTTGGCCAATTAAGTAGCTAGTTTTATTACTAGTTGGCTTAGACTATTTCTAGTCATATTTGGAGAGTTTATACATGCCTATGTAACCACAAATTAAGGTACACTGATATAACGAATGAAATTAGTATGGCTGCTGCCGCCTTTCTCTGTGAGACTCAGAACCCTGTCGTGGGACTCAGCAAACCTTAGTGTGAAGCTAAGAACATTGGTGGGACTCCAATAACAGGTCGGGTGGGAAACCAAGTCATATCTTCTTCTTCCCTCCTCCAATTTGAATAAGTACCATTATCAACTGCACACTTACACAATTAATTTCCAGATCTGACATCTGATTCAGACCTCTCGTTCATCGATTTCAAGTTCTGTTGTCATTAATTAATTTTGTTCCATGCGTATCAAATCTGAACATGAAATCAGATCTCGATTTGGACTCCAAAATCATGGTGTCGAGTTAGGTTTTGAGACTGGCATCCATTATAGAATCTTACCCCCAATTTTGTGCTTTGATCATTCCCATTACTTGCTGAATCTGTTAACATATTCTGGAAATTGATTCTTCTTTGCTTCCACAGTTTCTCATTTATTGAGCAATCCAACCTCAACAAGGATTAGTCCAAAAATTGGAATCTAACCATCAGACTAATTTTGGCTTTGGATATGTTATTCTTTAATCTATTCTCCACAGTGTTCCCAAATTTTGGTTTGCTTACATTGGTCAGATCTTCAGTTATTTATTAATTTCATATTGTGGTCATTCCCTATCTCATTGCAATTCTGGTTTCTAAATGAGTTTCTGAATCCTAAACTCCTCTGCTTTAGAAACCCCATCAACCACTCACCCAATTACCAACATACTAAGGATAGGTTAAACTAGAGAGAGAGAGAGAGAGAGCACCAAAAGAAACTGACATAAAAAATAAATAAAAAAACTCAGCAAGAGTATTAGCCGTCCGTTGGGCTGCTCTTGTTTACTAAAACGTATTTTCCGTCTCTAGATAAGGAATTTCCTCCCCCCCCCCCCTTTCTTTTTTTTCTTTTGGTACTCGTATTGCCCCTCTGAATATGGTTAGGAAAAGGACATGAAAATGTGAACGGCATTCCAAACTTAACTGTCGGTCAGAATAATTAAAGGGCAGTTCGTCTTCTCTTTTATAGTAAAGCTCACCCTTACTGTGAGATTAACATTTTCAAATCATTCTTTTTTTTTTGGGTAAAACATTTTCAAATCAATTGACTCCTACATTCACATGGAAGAAGTAACACACCCAAGTGAGGTACAATTCAAGAACTGGTATATAATGCTAGAGAGAGAGAGAAGGAAAGATACCTGTATTCCCAAGTCTGGAAACCAGATTTATAAAGGAGGTAATGAAGGGGCTCCCAATAATTGAAAACCTCGTCGCAGTCGTGGATGATGTTTGAGGTGGCGCTCATGTGCCGCAGCACTCCAAGCATGATTAAGGGCAGGAACCATCTAAAACCCTTATCGTCTTCACTTCCATCCGATTTCTCTGGTTTGTCAAGCTTCGAGTAGGAGGAGTTCGCTCGAGACGACGACGATGACGATGGATCAGACAACGGAGGGCGTCGCTGCCGCGTCGAGAGAGACATCTTGAATTCTTGATAGTTTCTCTCTTTGTTTTAATCACCAGAAAGAACGAAAATCAGAAATGTTCTTCAGTTCTTCTTCACTAGCGTAGAGTCATTTATAGAGAAACTTAAACCTGAAGCAATTCAGAGGAAACAAAATACTACCATTTTTTATTCGCTTTGTTTGAAAGACTCGCTTCACTTGCCCCTTTTTTTGTTTTTTTGTGTTCTTTAGTCGAGCTTTAAGAAAAGAAGAACAGAGCATGTGCAGTTGTGCACGACGAGACTGGAATTCGAACAGAAAATAGACCCGGCTCAGGTCAATCCGGTTTTGTCATTTGACCAATCAAATCGTGGTTTAATAAAATTCCCATAAAATTATTAAGGCTATAATATTTATGGGATATTTAATTAGAGATCTCAAGGAATAGATGAAAATCTGGATTCGATTTGTATTGTGATATTCGCATCTGTTTTGGGAAATTTGAATTCGAACACTCGAATTGGAATACTTGATACATGATTTTTTTTATTTTACATTCCTTGTTTTGTTTTAATTTTTTATATAAGTATACCTCCTTGAGTTTTCCTAGTGCTCAGTTGAGTCGATTCAGCTCTTGTGCCTCTTGTTAAGTTCGAATTTATTTTATTTTGTGGTGGAAATCCTGATAGTAGTTTAGGACCTTTCGATTTTTTTTAGATAAACAGTCGTTTAGGACTTTGAGATCACTAACCTAGCTTTTTTTTAAGGGACATCCTAAAGAGTTGAAAGTTTGAAACCTTAAGACACTTTGAACTTTGAAGCTTGAAGCTTCCCAAGGTAAAGACAAAACATAGGAGGAAGTGTCAGTTATGAGTTATGAGAATCCCAACAGGACCTGTACCTGGTTTGTTCTCACTTTCTCTCTCAAATTCCTACATACAAGGATCCAAATCCTCTCTTCCCAAGGTATATGGAGGGGGGGTGGCTCCCTAACCTCGATGCGCAACACGTGTCACCAAGAAAATCCAACGGTCATCTTCAGTGATGGTGTAGGATAGAAAAAAACTAGAGCAGCTCACGTCAACATTTGTCCAAGCCTCTTCGCCTACGAAAACACCTTAGTCTTCAAACACGATCTGAAGGTTTCGTCCCACCCCAAATTAGAGCTCTGCAAAACAGTTTCTCCTTTCTGCTTCATCTTCTTCTCCTCTGCTTTCTTCTTCATCTCCATCTCCGGCTTGCCTCTGCGAAACCATTTTCTTGGGTAGAGATCTCACCTGACTACCTCTGCAATTTTTGGTATCGTCTCTGCTTATCCTTCATTTATGCATTACAATTCTGTTTTCGTCTCTCTGCTTTTCCATTTTACTCTCTATAATACAAGACCTATCGGATTCCAATCTTGTTGGATATTCTGTTTTGGAACCCTGGCTCCCTAGGCTCTGCTTCTATCCATGGATTTTGTCGCAAGCCCTTTTGCCGTTATTTTTCCATGGGCATTTGGGTATAAGTTTTATGGGAATCTTGTGAACTAAAAAAGATGGATTTGGTAGTTCTTCCAAAGCAATCCCCTTGGGGATTCTACTTGTTTAACACCGTTCGGGAGAATGGAAAGAAGATTAAGTTTGGGGATAAAGTTGTAGTTAGGGTTTACATCAAATTGGGTCCAAAGACTCCAGCCAGGTGTAGTTTTTTCTTGAAGGTTTTTCTAGGATTTAAGGCCTCCTGCTGTGTTTATCTCCTAATGTTGAAGTGAAAATACATAATTGATCCAGAAAGAATAGGAACAATGGGGTTTCTGCAGTCTCGAAGGTGGAGACTAATAGTTCCAATGGCAAATTATTGAATCCGCTTAAAAACCGGCATGGGCATACGGAAAATGGCAATTCCCATTTGGCTTCTATTAATTGTTTTGGTAATTTTGAGGATTCTAAGAGTAACATTCATCTCTGTCGCCTGGTTAAAAATGGGTAACTGGAGGAAGGTTTGAAGTTAAATTTTAAAATCAGAATCTGATTTTGTGATTGGGGTGGTCTGCTTTTTCTCGTTGTGCTTCAAATCATAAAATCATATTTTCCTTGACCAAAAAAGAGTTAAACAGAGTCTAACCTACAAACGAGGGGGTGGGGAGATTCAGGGCCTAAGTTAATACCCTGCAAGAATTACCAAATGGAAATATTAAGGGTTCACTCCCACAAGATGGAAGGAAAGAACAATGAAGTTAATTTCTTTCATCAACTTGAAAAACTTGGCAGCAGTCTTAATGCCGTTACATACAAAGAGATGAAGATGAAAGTAGAGGACATGAAGATGAAGTAGAAAGGACAAACTGCAAAAAACTGTTTTGCAGAGCTCTGATTTGGAGCGGGACGAAACCTCCAGATCATGTTTGGAAACTGAGGTGTTTTCGCAGGCGGAGAGGCTTGGACAAACATTGACATGAGCTGCTCCAGTCTTTTTAGTCCTGCGCCATCACTGAAAATGACTATTGGATTTTCTTGCCGACATGTGTCACGCATCGAGGCCAGGGAGCCATCTCTCTTCCAGATACCCTAGGAGGAGAGGATTTGGACCCAACATATGAAGGGGTTTTAAGTTTTCCCTTTTATTGATGTTTAAGTTAGATGACCACTTATGAAAAGTATAAAATAAAATTGTAATCTATACTTGTTTGAATGGATATTTCATACAAATACAGAATAAGAGTAGTTTTTAACCCCATCAACCCCCCACCCCCACCCCCCAAAAAAAGGAAGAAAAAGAAAAAAGAAGAAGAAAGGAGCAATTCCATATTTATGTTATTAATATTATGATTGATTAATTCAGATTCGAATCGGATGTTATTCGGGTATCCAATTAAATAATTGAATTCAGATAATGTATTTGATAATTGGATTCGAAATTGAATAGTGCTTCAATTTGAATTCGATCCGTTTACAACCGTAAGAAGAAGGTTGTTTGGTTGCGTGGATAATGTAGTTTCCACACAGCTTTGGATATAGAATTATAGCCTGTTAGGACCATGCCGAAAGCAGCCTATCAAAAGAAACACGTGTCATTACACAGATCGGGCATCTTAGTGGACATGTGTTCTCATTTCAACACATCAAACCAGGCGCATCTCCAGCTCTTTAGGTAGAGTTACAGATATGCCCGAAGCAATCGCAATCGAATAAGTGGTAGCTAATCCATTCCAGGTTGGTTAGCTACACATGTCAACTAGCAGAAACAACTAAAGATGGAATTAAACACATTTTACAAGAGTCCTAGGGCAGTTTAGCGAACCTACTCTTTGGATCTGCATTAGACGGCTAAGGAGATCTACCATGCATGCACGACCCCCATTCAAGGGATCAAAACTGTTGATAAGGCACAAAGACTCCCACTCAGCAATGGCGACTCTTGAAGGATCTCTGGTGAAGTCCTGAGATCCATGCAACCACAAGGAGATGTCCAGTAATTCAAGGTCACTCCATGCTCCATTAATACCCACTACCACGAAGGTAAATAGATGGAACTTTTGTGTGTATATATATATATATATATATATATATATATATATATATATATATATATATATATATATATATATATATATATATATATATATATATATATATATTTACACACACACTATATAATTCACTACCGCCTCCTCTCTAGTCTCTAGACTCTCTACCTTGAACTCGGATTTTTTTACCCAAAGTTCATCTGTTTATTGCCCTTGAGCTAACTTAGGCATCGGAGTGACCCCTAGATTATCTAACCTTCCCAACTCTTTTGTCTACTTACTTTCTGTGACAGGTGCTACAATTAAGAGCCAAACCAATTTTCGACGATAATACAGCCCAAAGATTTTTAAGTTATGATATCAACCCTTGGATCTAATGAAGCATTAATTTAATACATTTATCCTACCAAAACTAAACTTATCTTTTCTTCAAAATTCCGGCTTTCAACTCTCCATTTTGATCTCTACCTCCATAACCATCACCCCTGCATCTCAATAGCGTGGTCTTCTTCCTCCGTTATGGGGTATGTGTAATACCCGTATCAAACTAACCGATCTTATTACCTTGTACCAGGTCTACCTATCATGGTCGAGCCAAGTGGACCAAGTGCGTGAAAAAATCACAAGACCAGGTATGAGTCTAACCCAAAAACAATAAATGTGAGGGTAGGGTCGCATGCCTAAACAGGTAGGGTCGACCCCACCTCAGCATAAGTCCAATCCATGACTTTTTAGTTGTAGGGTCGGATGACTAAGAAGTGTAGGGTCGACGGATCCTACGACCTTACGTCCGACCCTACGATGACAGACAAAAATCGAAAATTAGAAAACTTTCCTAATTCCAAGGGGATCTTTCCTAAACTCATTGGGACTTATTATGGAGGGTTTTCTCTATAAATAGGACGTCCTTTAGCCTCTTTCACTTTTTTACAACCCTAATTGAAAGTGGGAGAAAGAAAAAGAGAAGGAAGAGAAGAAGAGAAGGAAACTTGAAGAAGAAAACTAAGGAAGAGAAGGAAACTTCAGAGAAACCTCTGAATAAAGGTATGAACCTAATTCCTTACCTGAATAAGAGATCCTAGAATAGTTATGGAGAACATAAGATTAGGAGAAACCCAAATCATCCATTCATGGACAAGTTTCAAGAGATTTCATGGAGAAAATCATTATAGACTATGGATAGTGTATAACTTGTAGTTTTGAGCCATAAAACAATCTTAAAATGAACCATGAAAGTAAGTCAAATGATCCAATAGAATGAAAGGTCAACTCAGAATACGTGTGGTCGCACGTAGGGTCGAATGATATCCGACCCTACGGGCCTGTTTGATAAAACTTCTACTTCTGGATTCTATGGATTCTGGCTCCCAGGGAGCCATTTTGGAGTAGAAGTACGTTTGATAAGTCTGATTGGATTCCAACTCCCACAGAGTGAACCGGATTCAAAATGGCTCTAGAATCCAAAATTTTGGAGTCATAAATACTTGCTCCAAACTGTTGGATCAACTTTTTGAAAGAAAGAAAAGAATCAACTCTCACTTGACTCTCACTTGACCACCACCACCACCACCACCACCGTCGCCACCACCCACCACCCTTGCCATCGCCGCCACCACCCACCACCACCATCGCCACCACCACCACCACCACCATCGCCACTACCACCACCACCACCACCACCACTGTCACCGCCACCGCCACCACCACCACCACCATCGCCACCACTGCCATCACCATAACCACCACCACCACCACCGCCATCACCACCATTGCCACTGCCACCGCCACCGCCACCCATCATCCACCACCCACCACCATTGCCATTACCCACCACCACCATCGTCGCCACCACCACCCCACCACCACCCACCACCGCCATCATCCACTACCATCACTCACTACTACCACGACTATTTTTCTAGACTTCGATTAGGGGGATAGTGTGTTATCAAACATGTTTCTAATTCAAAAATACTCTAGAATCTATTTTAGATTGCTATCAAACAAGTTTTTACTCCAAAATAGTCCTGGAGTAGCTTGGAGTAGAATCCAAATTTGAACCAGAATCCATAATCCAGAAACAGAAGTTTTATCAAACGGGCCCTACGAGACCACAGGATCGACCACATGCCCTCGGGAAGTCCCAGGGAGGGTGTGGTCACACGTAGGGTCGAATGATATCTGACCCCACGTCCGACCCTACACCCTAGGGTCATAGAAAACTGCTACCCTAGGTGCTACCCTACCTGCGACTGTAAGACCCGTATCGAACTAACCGGTCTTACCACCTTGTACCAGGTCTTCCAATCATGGTCGAGCCAAATGGACCAAGTGCGTGAAGGAAATAGCAAGACCAGGTATGAAACTGACCCAAAAACAGTAAAATAGGGGGTAGGGTCACATACCCAAACAGGCAGGGTCGACCCCACCTCATTGGGAAGTCAGACCCCTGAATTTTAGACCTAAGGTCGGACAATTTAGACCCTAGGGTCGATGGGATCTCCGACCCCCTCATCGACCCTAGGATCACCGACAGAAATCGTAAATAGAAAACTTTCTAAATTTCAAGGGGATTCTATCCTAATCTCAATGAGACTTATTTTGGGAGGTTTTCCTCTATAAATAGGACGTCCCTTAGCCTCTTTCACTCTTTTTGAAACCCTAATTGAAAGAGAAGAGAAGGAGAAGAGAAGGAAAGTTGGAAAAGAAGACTAAAGAGAAGAAATTCAGAGAAACCTCTGAATCTCAGCAAACCTAAGGTATGGATATGCTTCCATTAATGATTTAAGACCTTTGAATAGTTCATGAAGAGGGTATGATCTAGGAGAAACCAAATCATCCATCCATGAGAAGATTTCAATGAAATCCATGGAGGGAATCATGGTAGACAAAATAAGGAAGTAACCTGGAGTTTTAAGCCATAAAACAAGCATAGAATGGACTATGGAAGTAAGACAAAGGACCCAAACTTGAAAGATTAAACTGTAGAATGGAAAAGTCGACTCAAACCACGTGCGGTCGAACGTAGGGTCGATTGGGAATCGACCCTACCAGACCACAAGATCGACCCCTAGCTCTCGGGAAGTCCAGGGAAGCTGTGGTCGCACCTAGGGTCGATGGAACATCCGACCCTAGCATCGACCCTGTCACACCCCAATTCTGCACCATTCAGAACGGTGTGATGAACCGCTAATAAACCAACGGTTCAACCAGGATCTTTAATAGGCTGTGTCCGTTGAAAAAAAAATCATACACATCCACATTCATAATCAGAATAAATACACAATAGCAGAAGTCTTAATAATAAATGAACTGAGGAATCTAAATGTGATAATCAATAATAAAGTATCAAGTTATTGTTGTATCAACTAAGACATAAATAAATAAAATATCAATTACATTCCTTTAATAATTTCAAATAAAATCTAATCGAATACGCATGAGTTGCACTCGCATGAAGGATCATGCATTTCCACGAAGTCTTCAGCTTCCATCACCGCGACGTGCCCGTACACAGGAGCATTCATATAATCTTCGACAGTGGTACCTGCATCATCAACTAAAAATATTCGACGTCGAGAGGGTGAGCACACATCATGGCTCAGTAAGCAAACAAAATAATGCAATAAACATATGCATGCATTCAATTCATATATGTGGTCTGATAAATAAGTTTGCAATGTGCTATAGAAAGGTCCGGTATAGAAAGGTTCGGTGGCCGCCTCGCCTCTATGCACAGGGTGTGAAGGCCCGCCCAAAGGTTAACGTTTATTGTCGTCCCCATCCACCCTACCATGGAATAGAGATAGAGCTAAAGTGCTGAGGCCTAGCCTATGACACTTCCCCTGATACTCTACCCATACCAACACGCAAGCCCCTACTGGAGAGGGCTTACAAACTGGGCTCGCAACTAACCAATCCTAATGTCAAACAGTGTATCCAAGGCCTCACCCCGGCATCCCTCAATACGTCCATAGAGATAGGGCTAAGTGTCACACCCCAATTTTGGTCTAACCAGAATGGTGTGATGAATCGCTAACAAACCAACGGTTCAACCAGGATCTCTAATAGGCTATCCCCGCGTTATCCAAACTTTCACACATCCATAATCATAATCAGAGTAATACACACTAGCGGAAAATTTATAATAAAGTGAACTGAGCAACTAAGATGATATCATTAATTTAATAGCAAATTATTTTGTTTTCAACTGAGACATAAATATTTAAATACCAATTACATGTCTTTATAAATCCAATGAAAGAAACCTATAAAAATATCTAATCAAATACACACGAGTTGCACTCGCAAGAGGAGTCGTGTGTATCATTTTCAGCTCCTGCGTCCATTGCTGCTATATTCCCGCATACGCACGCATTCATATAATCTTCAACTGTGTAACCTGCATCATCAACTAAAAATATTCGACGTCGAGGGGTGAGCACACAACACGGCTCAGTGAGTAGCCAAAACAATGCAACACTACATATGCATGCACATCAATTTATATCTTTGGTCTAGTTTGAAGTTTGCAATATGCAATAGAAAGGTTGAGGTAGCCAAATGTCGCGTTTATTGACTCCGCCTCTATACACGAGTGTGTGACGTTACCCGAAGATCATGTTTATCGTCAACTCACATGCACCCAATCATGAACATTATATAACAAAGGTTACGTTTATTGCTATATAGTGTCATACCAACACGTAAGCCCCTGTTGGCGAGGGCTGCAAATTGGGCTCCCAACTAACCAATCCTAATACCAAACAGTGTATCCAAGGCCTCACCCCAGCATCCCTCAGAATGTCCATAGAGATAGAGCTAAGGCCCCCCGGTAGAGTCAGAGACTACAAGGACCGAGACCACCTCCCCTGATACTCTACGACATAATAGTTCTGCTAAAGTAATGGCGATACGACGATGTCAATGCACAAGACTTGAGTTAGAGATAGAGCTAAAGTGCTGAGACCCGCCAAAGGTTAATGTTTATTGACGTTCTCATCACACCCCCCTGATACTCGCTCGCATCAAGCACATTAACCACACACATACAAGCACATGCATATTCCTATCATCATCATCATCATCATGTTATAAACAACAAAGTAAATATGCATGAACAAGTAATAGAAATATTGGATGGCATGCTGTATGCACATTACAAACATATTCGCATAGAATCAAGCATAGCATAGGACTCAAAAATAGAAAACAGTTTATTATTAACCAATTTAGTTTGGAGTTAAGGTTCCTCACCTTAGCTTGCTAAAAGATACTTTTCCAAGCTTTAAAATCACCTTTATACTGTTATTATATTGCTAGAAGACCTAATAAAATCGATAGAATTTAATTAGAATTAATTCCGAATTTAAAAACCATTCTGTCAACTGAGGGTCGATGCTAGGGTCGATGGGTCTATTGACCCTCCCCTCTTTCTGGATTTCCCGAATGCTGAGGGTCGATGGTCATAAACACCTAGGGTCGGATGGCCTATTGACCCTGGGTGCGACCCTCGGTGCACTCTGATCCAATTTCCACTTTTAAATCCATTTTTCGTGTTTGGGGTCCTATGGCTTGCTTCCTACATTCATTCAACATTCATTCCATGGTCTAGAACCATGTATAATCCATCTAAATAGTTTTCATGCATCCTCCTATGGTTTTCCATGAAAACCTAACCATAGCTTAATGGTTTGGGTTTCTCTGAGATCACATTCTTATTAATTACTACCCTAAGGTCTGTAGAAACTCATAGAATTAGTATCCATACCTGAGAAGGTTAATCTTTCTCTGAAACTCTTCTCTTTTGGCTTAATTTCTCTTCCTTCCCTTTCTTCTTCCTCTTTCCTTCTCCTCTCTTTCTCTCAATTCGATTAGGGTTGTGAAAGGAGTGAAAGTGGCTTAGGGACGTCCTTTAAATAGACTAGGAACATCCTAAATAAGTCCCATTGAGATTTGGAAAGAATCCAATCGAAAAATATAGAAATTTCCTAATTTTTATATTCGGCAGAAACCGAGGGTCGATGGGAGGGTCGATGATCTCGTCGACCCTAGGGTCTTAAGCTGTCCGACCCTCCCTCCAAAACCGAGGGTCTGACTTTTTGCTTTGGGAGGTCTGACCCTGCTTAGCTGGGTGTGCGACCCTCCCCTAATTTTAAATGTTTTTGGGTCGATTTTATACCTGGGATCTCGATCTCCTTCACGCCCTTGGTCCATTTGACTCGACCATGATGGGTAAACCTGGTTCAAGGTGGTAAGACCGGGTTAGATTGACACGGGTCTTACACTAAGACCCCCCGACAGAGTCAGAGACTACACGGTTCGAGACCACCTCCCCTCATACACTACTACGTAATAGTTCTGCTAAGGTAATGACGATACGACGATGTCAGTGGACAAAACTTGAGTTAGAGATAGAGCTAGAGTGCTGAGGCCCAGCCTATGACACCCCCCCTGATACTCGCTCGCATCAAGCACACTAATCACACACATACATTCACATGTCTATTTCTATCATCATCATCATCATGTTATAAATAATAAATGTAAATATGCATGAACAGTAATAATAGAAATATTGGATGACATGTTAAATGCACATGACATGCATACACGCATAGAATCAATCATGGCATTAGACTCAAAGAATAAAAACAGTTTATTATTAACCAATTAGTTTAGGTCTTGTTCCCTCACCTTTGCTTGATTGTAGATCCTCTTTGAAGCTTTAAGAATCAACTTAATATCACTATTATATCACTAGAAGACCTAATCAAGTCGATAAAATTTAATTAGAATTAATTCCAATTCTTAAAAGCCTACTGTTAACTGGGGGTCGCAGGATGGGTCGCAGGTAGGGTAGCAGTTTTCTGCAACCCCCTGTAGTAGGGTCGATGCCAGGGTCGGATGTTCCATCGACCCTGGGTGCGACCACCCCTAATCTGGACTTCCCGAACACTGGGGGTCGATGCTAGGGTCTGGTAGGGTCGATTCTTCATCGACCCCACGTGCGACCCCCCGTGGGTTTAGTCGAGACTTTCATCCTATAGTCTATTCTTTCGTGTTTGGGTTCTATGGCTTGTTTCTATAATCCATTCTATACATGTTTTATGGTTTATAACTATAGTTTATTCCTCTACATGGTTTTAATGATCTCCTCCATGATTTTCCATTGAAACCTAACCATGGATGGATGATTTGGGTTTCTCTTAGATCATACCTTCTTCATTATCTACTCTAAGGTCTTAAGAAATTCATGGAGATGGTATCCATACATGAGAATTAGACTTGTTTCTTTAAAGCCTTCTCTTTGGTCTTCTTCTCCAATTTCCTTCTCTTCTCCTTCTCTTCTCTTTCTCTCAATCCAATTAGGGTTCTAAAAGGAGTGAAAGAGGCTTAGGGACGTCCTATTTATAGAGTAGAAACTCCAAAAATAAGTCCCATTGAGATTAGGAAAGAATCCCATTGAAATTTGGAAAGTTTCCAAATCACGATTTCTGTCGGCATACTGGGGGTCGGAGATCCCGTCGACCCCTGGTTTTAAATTTTCCGACCCCCAATTAGAAACTCAGGGTCTGACTTTTTTATTGGGGGGTCCGACCCTGCCTAGCTGGGTGTGCGACCCTCCCCCCTATTTTAGTATTTTTGGGTCAGTTTAATACCTGGGATCGTTACTCCTTCACGCACTTGGTCCATTGGGCTCGACCATGATGGGTAGACCTGGTTCAAGGTGGTAAGACCGGGTTAGTTCGATACGGGTCTTACAACTCTCCCCTACTTATAAAAATTTTGTCCTCGAAATTGTACATACCTTCCGAGTCAAATAAATGAGGATATTACTTTCGCATAACATTCTCTTCTTCCTATGTGATTTCTTCCATATCTCTACTTCTCCAGGTGACCTTAACATAATAGATACCACGGTTGCGTAGTTGTTGAACCTTTCGACTAGTGATTTCAGTTGGTGCTACTTCAAATGTCAAATCTTCAGTCAAATCAGGTAGGTCTATTGTCAAAACGTGCATCGGATCCTTGACATACTTCTTCAATAAGGAAATATGAAACACGTCATGCACACTTGACATAGATGGTGGTAGTGCTAACTGGTAAGCCACTTTTCCACGTTTTGCTAGAATCTCATATGGTCCGACATATCTCGGACTTAATTTCCCTTTCTGTCCGAACCGTTTCAAACCTCGCATAGGCGATACTTTTAAGAATACTTTATATCCCACGACGAATTCAAGGTCTCGACGCCGAGTATCTGCATATTGGTTCTGATGATTCTGAGCTGTTCTCACTCTTTCCTTGATAATGTCGACCACTCGACAAGTCTCTTCAACAAATTCTGGTCCAACAATACTACGTTCCCTAACTTTATTCCAAAACAAAGGAGTTCGACACTTCCTGCCATACAGTGCTTCATAGGGTGACATCTGTATAGTAGCCTGATAGCTATTGTTATAAGCGAACTCAATCAATGGTAACTTTTCATCCCATGATCCTTTAAAATCAATTACACATGCTCGAAGCATATCTTCTAGAATTGAATTGTACGCTCTGACTGTCCATCTGTCTGTGGATAGAATGCAGTACTAAACTTTAATGTTGTACCCATAGCCTTTTGCAATCCTTCTCAAAACTTTGAAGTAAATCGTGGATCTCTATCGGACACAATGCTTTCAGGTACACCATGTAATCGCACAATGTTATCCACATACAGCTTAGCTAACCTCTCCAGTGTATACTGAGGTCGTATATGTAAGACCCGTGTCAATCTAACCCGGTCTTACCACCTTGAACCAGGTTTACCCGTCATGGTCGAGCCAAATGGACCAAGGGCGTGAAGGAGATCGAGATCCCATGTATCAAATCGACCCAAAAACACTTAAAATAGGGGGAGGGTTGCATACCCAGCTAAGTAGGGCCGGACCTCCCAAAACAGAAAGTCAGACCCTCAGTGTTGAAGGGAGGGTCGGACAGCTTAGAACCCTAGGGTCGACAGGATCATCGACCCTCCCATCGACCCTCGATTACCGTAGGAAATAGAATTAGGAAATTTCCTAATTTTCGATTGGGATTCTTTCCTAATCTCAAAGGGACTTATTTTAGGATGTTCCTACTCTATTTAAAGGACGTCCCTAAGCCACTTTCACTCCTTTCACAACCCTAATTGAATTGAGAGAAAGAGAAGAGAAGGAAAAGAAGAAGAGAAACAAGGAAGAGAATTAAGCCAAAAGAGAAGAGTTGCAGAGAAGGATTATTCTTCTCAGGTATGGATACTAATTCCATGAGTTTCTACAGACCTTAGGTTAGCTATTGATGAGAGTGTAATCTCAGAGAAACCTAAACCATCAACCTATGGTTAGGTTTTCATGGAAAACCATAGAAGAATGCATGAAAGCTATTTAGGTAGGTTATACATGGTTTCAGACCATGGAATGAATGTAGAATGGAATGTAGGAGCAAGCCATAGGATCCCAAGCACGATGAATGGATTAAAAGAGGGAATTGGACCAAAGTGCACAGAGGGTCGCACTGAGGGTCGATGACCATCTGACCCTAAGTGATTCTGACCATCGACCCTCAGTGTTCGGGAAGTTCAGAGTTTGGGGAGGGTCGCACCGAGGGTCGATCAGGACTCCGACCCTACCTCCGACCCTCAGTTAACAGCATGGTTTTTAAATCTAAAATTAATTCTAATTAAATTCTATCGACTTTGTTAGGTCTTCTAGCAATATAATTGTCACACCCCAATTCCACACTGTTCAGAATGGTGTGATGAACCGCTAAATAACCAACGGTTCAGCTAGGATCTCTAATAGGCCATCCCCGCGTCATCCAAACTTTACACACATCCACAATCACAATCAGAGTAAATACACAATAGCGGAAATCTTATAAATAAATAAACTGAGAACTAAGATGATATTAATAATTTAATAGCAAATTATTCTGTATCAACTGAGACATAAGTAAATATCAATACAAGTCTTTAATAAATCCAAACAAAGAAATCTATAAAAATATCTAATCAAATACACACGAGTTGCACTCGCAAGAGGAGTCGTGTGTATCATCTTCAGCTCCAGCGTCCATTGCTGCTATATTCCCGTACGCAGACGCGTTCATATAATCTTCGACTGTGTAACCTGCATCATCAACTAAAAATATTCGACGTCGAGGGGTGAGCACACAACACGGCTCAGTGAGTAGCCAAAACAATGCAACAATACATATGCATGTAAAAAGTCAATTTATCTCTTTGGTCTGGTTTATAGTTTGCAATGTGCAATAGAAAGGTTGGGTGATCAAAGGTTAACGTTTATTGACACCGCCTCTATACATAGGGTGTGGAAGTCCGCCCGAAGGTTAACGTTTATCATCGTCCCCATCCACCCTACCATAACATTATACAACAAAGGTTAACGTTTATTCCTATATAACGCTATACTAACACGTAAGCCCCTGTTAGCGAGGGCTTGCAAACTGGGCTCGCTGCTAACCAATCCTAATGCCAAACAGTGTATCCAAGGCCTCACCCCAACATCCCTCAGAATGCCCATAGAGATAGAGCTAAGGCCCCCCGGTAGAGTCAGAGACTACAAGGACTGAGACCACCTCCCCTGATACTCTACGACATAATAGTTCTGCTAAGGTAATGGCGATACGACGATGTCAATGCACAAGACATGAGTTAGAGATAGAGCTAAAGTGCTGAGACCCGCCAAAGGTTAACGTTTATTGACTTTCTCATCACACCTCCCCTGATACTCGCTCGCATCAAATACATCAACCACACACATACAAGCACATGCCTATTCCTATCATCATCATCATCATCATGTTATAAACAATAAAGTAAATATGCATGAACAAGTAATAGAAATATTGGATGGCATGTTGTATGTATATTACAAACATATTCGCATAGAATCAAACATAGCATAGGACTCAAGAATAGAAAATAGTTTATTATTAATCAATTTAGTTTGGAGTTAAGGTTCCTCACCTTAGCTTGCTAAAAGATACTTTTCTAAGCTTTAGAATCACCGTTATAACGTTATTATATTACTAGCAAACCTAACAAAGTCGATAGAATTTAATTAGAGTTAATTCAGAATTTAAAACCATTCTGTCAACTGAGGGTCGATGCTAGGGTCAATGCTAGGGTCGATGGGTCTATCGACCCTCCCTCCATTCTGGACTTCCCGAATGCTGAGGATTGATGGTCAGAAACACCTAGGGTCGGATGGTCATCGACCCTCGGTGCGACCCTTGGTGCACTTTGGTCCAATTTCCACTTTTAATCCATTCTTCGTGTTTGGGGTCCTATGGCTTGCTTCCTACATTCATTCAACAGTCACTCCATGGTCTAGAACCATGTATAATCCATCTAAATAGTTTTCGTGCATCCTCCTATGGTTTTTCATGAAAACCTAATCATGGATGGATGGTTTGGGTTTTTCCGAAATCCTACACTCAACCATATCTAATCTAAGGTCTATAGAAACTCATGGAATTAGTATCCATACCTGAGAAGATTAATCTTTCTCTGTAACTCTTCTCCTTTTTGCTAAGTCTTCCTCCTTGTCTCCTTTCTTCCTCTTTTCCTTCTTCTCTCTTTCTCTCAATTCAATTAGGGTTGTGAAAGGAGTGAAAGTGGCTTAGGGACGTCCTTTAAATCGACTAGGAACATCCTAAATAAGTCCCATTGAGATTTGGAAAGAATCCCACTCGAAAATTAGGAAATTTTCTAATTTCTATATTCATTAGAAACCGAGGGTCGATGATCCTATCGACCCTAGGGTCTTAAGCTGTCCGACCCTCCCTTAAAATCTGAGGGTCTGACATTCTGTTTTGGGAGGTCCGACCCTACTTCGCTGGGTATGCGACCCTCCCCTAAAATTAAGTGTTTTTGGGTCGATTTTATACCTGGGATCTCGATCTCCATCACGCCCTTGGTCTACTTGACTCGACCATGATGGGTAAACCTGGTTCGAGGTGGTAAGACCGGGTTAGTTTGACACGGGTCTTACAACTCCCCCCAACTTATAAAAATTTCGTCCTTGAAATTATACGTACCTTCTGAATCAAACAAGTGAGGGTATTGCTTTCGCATAGCATTCTCTTCTTCCCATGTAACTTCTTCCATGTCTCTACTTTTCCATGTGATCTTAACATAATAGATATCTCTGTTGCATAGACGTTGAGCCTTTCGACTGGTGATTTCTGTTGGTGTTACTTCGAATGTCAAATCATCAGTCAATCGGCAAATCCACGTCAACACGTGCGTCGAATCCTTGACATACTTCTTCAATAGAGAAATGTGAAATACGTCGTGCACACTTGACATAGATGGTGGTAATGCCAACTGATAAGCTACTTTTCCACGCTTAGCTAGAATTTCGTATGGCCCGACATATCTTGGACTTAATTTTCCTTTCTGCCCGAATCTCTTCAATCCTCTCATAGGCGATACTTTCAAAAATACTTTATCACCTACGACGAACTCTAGATCTCTTCGTCGAATATCTGCATATTGCTTCTGACGGTTCTGAGCTATTTTCACTCTCTCCTTGATGATGTCGACCACTCGACAAGTCTCTTCAACAAATTCCGGTCCAACAATACTACGTTCTCCAACTTCATTCCAAAACAAGGGAGTTCGACACTTCCTGCCATACGGTGCTTCATAAGGTGACATCCGTATAGTAGCCCGATAGTCGTTATTGTAAGCGAACTCGATCAATGGTAACTTTTCGTCCCATGATCCTTTGAAATCAATCACACATGCTCGTAGCATATCTTCTAGAATCTAGATTGTACGCTCCGACTGTCCGTCTGTCTGTGGGTGGAATGCAGTACTGAACTTCAATGTTGTACCCATAGCCTTTTGCAGTCCTTCCCAAAATTTGGAAGTAAATCGTGGATCTCTATCGGACACAATACTTTCTGGTACACCGTGTAACCGAACAATATTATCCACATACAACTTTGCTAACCTTTCCAGTGTATACTGGGGTCGTATCGGTATGAAGCGAGCTGTCTTAGTCAGACGGTCCACAATCACCCAAACTACGTCAACTACTCGAGGAGTCAATAGTAGTCCTGTGACGAAGTCCATAGTGATGCAGTCCCATTTCCATGCTGGTTTCGGTAATGGCTGTAACAGTCCTGCGGGTCTTTGTCGTTCCGCCTTTACCTTCTGACAATTTAGGCATTGAGACACGAACTTGGCTACATCTCGCCTTCATTCCCCTCCACCAATACAGTTTCTTTAGATCATGATACATTTTTGTACTTCCAGGATGTATCGAGTAGATGGTGGTATGGGCTTCCTTCATAAGTCGGTGTCTAATGTCCATATTTTCTGTTTCAGGTACACATATTCTTCCTTTATATTTCAGTACCTTTTCGTCATCCAAGGTGAACTCAGGATTAGTCCTACCTTTCTCAATATCTTCGCGTACTGTTCTCAGATAAGGATCTGCTTTGATAGCTGTCTTTACTTCATCCACTATATCCGGTATAATCTTCAATGCCGCGAACATATTCAAAAACCGATGAATAAACCCTTGGTTGGCTGATCCATCCGTTGTATCTATCACATATTGTTCGTTGCCGTGATTGAACACCATTCCGTTGGTATACATTGCTGCAGTCGTGCTAATTTCTCCTTGAGATTTTATCATTGCTTTCCTGCTCAATGCATCCACTACCACGTTCGCTTTTCCCAGATGATACTGGATATCACAATCATAGTCTTTCAATAGTTCCAACCATCTTCTTTGTCTCATATTCAACTCCTTCTGATTAAATAGATAAGTAAGACTTTTATGGTCCGACTTAATCTGAAATTTCTCTCCGTATAGGTAGTGTCTCCATATCTTGATAGCATGTACTACTGCCGCTAACTCCAAATCATGAGTGGGGTAATTTTTCTCATGTACCTTCAACTGTCTCGAGGCATACGCAACTACTTGCTCTCCTTGCATAAGCACACATCCTAGTCCCAATCCCGATGCATCAGTGTATAAGGTAAATGTTTGTCCTAGAACGGGAATGGTTTAAATTGGGGCGGATATTAATCTGGTCTTCAGTGTTTGAAAACTCTTTTCACACTTATCCGTCCATATAAATTTTTCTCCTTTCTTGGTCAAACTGGTGAGAGCTACGGCAATCCGAGAATAGTCTTCTACGAATCTCCGATAATATCCAGCTAGACCCAGAAAACTTTTAATTTCTGAAACACTCTTTGGTGCTTCCCACTTTACTATAGCCTCGATCTTATCGGGGTCCACTTTGATTCCTTCAGCGGATACTACATGGCCTAAAAAGGCGACTTCACTTAGCCAAAACTCACACTTCAAAAATTTGGCGTATAACTTCTCTTTCCTTAAACGCTGTAGGGCTGCGTTTAGGTTCTTGACATGGGTTTTCTTGTCTTTGGAGTACACCAATATGTCATCAATAAATACTATAACCGACGTATCCAACATATCGTGGAAAACTCGGTTCATAAGTTCCATGAATGTTGCCGGTGCATTAGTTAATCCGAAGGACATCACTAAGAACTCATAATGTCCGTATCTTGTCCTGAAAGCTGTCTTCGGGATGTCACTTTTTTAATCTTCAGTTGATGATAGCCTGATCGAAGATCGATCTTTGAAAATACCTTCGCTCCTTGTAACTGATCGAACAAGTCATCGATCCTGGGTAGTGGATATCGATTCTTGATTGTCGCCTTATTCAACTCTCGATAGTCGATACATAATCGAACACTACCATCCTTCTTCTTTACGAACAACACCGGTGCTCCCCATGTGCTCCTTCTTTGTCTTTGAACGTTAGCTTCTTCTCGGCGCATAACAGATTTGCAGAATGCCGAGCTAACCAATCCATTCCTAAGATGACATCGAAGTTTGCCATCTCAAGTTGTATTAAAGTTGCATCCAAGGTTTTCTCGCCAATGAGAACTGGACATGGCCCATAACCTTTCTCTAATTCCACTTCTAATCCCATCGGTGACCGTACAAGTAACTTGTAGTTTAATGTTTTGATGGGTAAATTGGTCTTCTTTCCAAACGACACAGATATAAATGAATGCGTAGCTCCTGAGTCAAAGAGTACTTTGGCTGGTACGCCATTGATAGGTACAATACCTGTGACCACATCGGGCGATGCGGCTGCATCTTCTGATGTAACGGCATATACCCATCCTTGATGTAACTGCTTCTTGGGTTTTAGGCATTCTCTTGCCATATGCCCTGGTTGGTTGCAGTTATAACACTTCGGGGCTTCAGAATTTGGTTTTGGCTGTGGTTGAGTTGCGGAAGTAGACTTTGGTGCAGTAGCAAAATTCTGAGGACGAAAAGGTTTATACATCCTATTATTGCCTCCGTTGTAGGAGTTTCCGGCTGGTCTCTTGATGCCTCTATTCTGGGAGAAATAACTCTCCTTCTGGCTCGATTCGATCACTCGAGCAATCTAGACAGCTTCGTTGTAGATTTTCTTCTCTAAGCCCAGAACATTTTCTCTTATGCTTCCTCTTAGTCCCGCGACAAACCTACGGGTTTTTGTATCTTCTTCTTGCATGCTAGCTGGTGCGAAGAAAAACCGTTCTTTGTAGCGCTGTTGATACGAGTCTACGGACATCTGCCCCTAGTACAGACTCAGAAATTCCTTCTCCATTGAATCTCTGAAGCTTATTAGGAAATACTTCTTGAAGAATGCTTCTTTATATATAGCCCATGTCAGTAGGGCGTGCTTGGTCAATAAGTACGTCTTTGTATATTTCCACCAATGGTGTGCGTCGTCTTTGAGCATGAAGGTGGCGCATAGTACTTTCTCTTCCTCGGTGATAGTCATCATAAGGAAGTTCCTTTCCATTTCGTCTATCCAGTGTACTGGCCACAGTGGATCAGACGGCTTGCCATTAAATTCTCTCGGTTTCATTTTCAAAAATCTCTCCACTAGCCGGGAGTGATCCAATTGATTTTGGTATGCCCCAAACATAGGGGGTGGATACTGATAGTTCCCTTAGGCTGCTTCTGGGACTTGCATTGGAATTGGTTCAGTCGGTTGTTGAGGTGTCTGTTGAGCTGGGTGATTACCCACGGGGCTGCACTAGCTTGCCCAGGTGTGCATGGTTGCAGCCTGAGTGGCTTGAAACATAACTCCCATTGCCACCGCATTTGAGCTTGTGCGTGTTGCATTTGTTGTAGCTGTTGTGCCGATTCATAACCACGGTTGCTAGTTCCGGTGGTGGAGGTGGCAAATTTGTAGGGCCTGCTGGTTCTGGATTACCCTGTGCATGGTTATTCTCTTGACTAGTCTCCTCCACTGGTGGTGGTGGTGGGACTATATTTCGGGTCTGTTGGGTAACTCTACGTCCAGACATATTTTCTTCTGAGATGGGTGGTGCCTGAAAATCATCAAAATCAGTGAGAAATCATTTATACTTCATGTAGACACGCTAACCGATATAAAATTCAAAATCCCCAATTCATTCTGAAATAAATACTGTCTTTTCTATGTAGGGTCGATGGTGAGGGTCGCTGGTATGTCCGACCCTGGGTATTCGACCCTGGGAATGACCTGTTCTTCCCGAGAGCTGAGGGTCGATGAGAGGGTCGATGGATGTCCGACCCTCAGTCCGACCCTCGATTTTCTGTCAGATTCTCGAGAGCCGAGGGTCGATGGTGTCAGTCGAATTGTCCGGCCCTCGGACCAAAAATCAGATTTTTAAGATCCGATTTTGGGTCATTTCTCACTATTCCTCCTCCGTTTCGACCCGCCTCTTCTCTCCGAGTTGCTACAGTGCTACTTCCCTGTTGTGGATCATTCTTAGTCCGAGTTTCGACATCCACATCACCTCTACAGGTATACTTTCCCAACTTCACCTGTTTTTAGGTTTTTATTTCTAGGTTTTTTCTCATTTAACTCGTATTTTCCAAATTAAACTTTTTCCAACCGTAAAAATTCGATTTTTATTGGGGGCTTTTGTTATTGGGGTCTTGAGGAACGAAAGCCCTCAAAAAATTTTTGAGTTTCATCGGTTGGTTATCGAGAAACTTAAAATTTTCTCTTTTTGCCCTAATTTGTCGACATTTTCAATTTTTCTTGAATTTCTTCAAATTGAGCTTCGTCGGTTAAAATTTCCTACTGCATGTGGGTTGTAGGATATGTTTTATCCTACGTAAGTTCTTATGCCCACTTGTATGGTGAGAAATGGGGCTCTATTTTAATTTTTTTTCGGATTTTTATCCTATTAACTCCTTGTTTCCTTTCTCTTTCTTATTTTGCAGATACTATGGCCCGTACCAAAGTACCTAGAGTGCGCGATCCACTTCGCTTCCGTTCGAATGAAGCCGAGGCACAGTATGTGGACTATGCCCGTAAGAAGGTTGTAGGGGGTCGCATGGTGAACTTGGCTGAGCTAGCCTTGTTCAATGTAGAGGGAGCATTCGGTGATATGGGGTGGCTCCCTGTCATCACATACGACGCGTGCACATGTCCCGACTTGGTATGCCGTTCTATTGTAATCTCCGGGTGGTGGGGAATTACAATGATGTCGAGCATGGTCGGGAGTTGCGCATCACTAGCTACGTCAAGGGGGTGCACATCTCCTTTGATTATCGGCCAGCGGCCGATCCGTTGGGCATAACCTATGATGGCCCTATGGTGTACTATGCGCGGGAGAGCCACGTTTGTTGAGATGGAGATGAGAGCAAGAGATCGACAACCGGGTTGCTCCGTCCCGATAGATGGCAGATGAGGGCTTGCTACTTTGCGTCCAGCTCCACGGGTTTTCTCGCAAGATTATCCAAAGATAATCTGATCCCGCAGAGTGGGCATTATGAGAGGGTGTCTCAGCTGACCCGGTTCTTGATCTACAAAGCATATGCACTCGCCGGTTGGTTGCCTTCCTTACATCATCATGCGGGACGATGATTAGTGCCACATTGTCCGGTCATAGGGGTAATCTACCCTATGGACGCATGATTACAAGTGTTACCGACCGCCCTGGGGGGTGGATCCGGTGGATGAGAAGATCCGAGGAGAAGACCTTCTCGTCGCCTCTAGATTGGGATGCTATCTGCAAGATGGGGCTACGAGATGCGGAGGTTAGTGATGAGGAGAGGAACGCGATGGTGCGCCCTCACACTCAGATTGAGATAGCTGATGCTGAGGCTGCTGCTAGGGCTCGTGGAGATCCAGTCGACGATGATGATCACTTGTATATGGATGTCGATGCGATACCACCACCATCACCCACGCCTGCGGCTGGAGTTGGTACATCTTCTACGGTGGCTCCTGCACCTGAGGCTGGTCCTTCTCACTCGGCTAATCCTTCACTTCCACCTTCAGCCATGATGGAGATGCTGCAGGAGATCAGGGATGCTCAGCGTAGATCTGATCTGAGGATGGATGAGCTGTTGGCTGCTCAGCACGCATCAGACGCGCAGATGGGAGAGCTCCTAGAGGTGCAGCGTGCGACCGATCGGAGGATAGCCGGGTCTCACGGCTAATCTCCCAGCACGACCCCGGACCCGAGTGGCCTGGTTGACTAGGGTCTATGCTGAGGACTATGATAGAGATCGTGAGGCACCGCCTCCTCCTTCGCCTCCAGCTTCCTGATTGTACTTCATTTTTCCTTGTACTACAGAGTAACTGTCCGAGTTGTGGACTGTACTCTGCTTTAGCGATGTATATACGTTTTGTTTCTCTCACTCATTGTATGTAACTTGTTTCTCTTTTTAATAGATGCATTATTCTCTTTTTAATTTGGTTTCAATCATCACTTGTGCTTACAGTGTGTTTATATTAAAGCTTTTAATTTATCCTATCTCAGTTCACAATGGTCTTGAATGTGTGTCAGTTCGGCGGGCAAAGCCAGAGAAGCTCTGATACCAGGTTGTCACACCCCAATTCCACACTGTTCAGAATGGTGTGATGAACCGCTAAATAACCAACGGTTCAGCCAGGATCTCTAATAGGCCATCCTCGCGTTATCCAAACTTTACACACATCCGCAATCACAATCAGAGTAAATACACAATAGCGGAAATCTTATAAATAAATGAACTGAGAACTAAGATGATATTAATAATTTACTAGCAAATTATTCTGTATCAACCGAGACATAAGTAAATATCAATACAAGTCTTTAATAAATCCAAACAAAGAAATCTATAAAAATATCTAATCAAATACACACGAGTTGCACTCGCAAGAGGAGTCGTGTGTATCATCTTCAGCTCCAACGTCCATTGCTGCTATATTCCCGTACGCAGATGCGTTCATATAATCTTCGACTGTGTAACCTGCATCATCAACTAAAAATATTCGACGTCGAGGGGTGAGCACACAACACGGCTCAGTGAGTAGCCAAAACAATGCAACAATACATATGCATGCAAAAAGTCAATTTATCTCTTTGGTCTGGTTTATAGTTTGCAATGTGCAATAGAAAGGTTGGGTGGTCAAAGGTTAACGTTTATTGACACCGCCTCTATACACAGGGTGTGGAAGCCCGCCCGAAGGTTAACGTTTATCGTCGTCCCCATCCACCCTACCATAACATTATACAACAAAGGTTAACGTTTATTGCTATATAACGCTATACTAACACGTAAGCCCCTGTTAGCGAGGGCTTGCAAACTGGATTCGCTGCTAACCAATCCTAATGCCAAACAGTGTATCCAAGGCCTCACCCCAGCATCCCTCAGAATGCCCATAGAGATAGAGCTAAGGCCCCCCGGTAGAGTCAGAGACTACAAGGACCGAGACCACCTCCCCTGATACTCTACGACATAATAGTTCTGCTAAGGTAATGGCGATACGACGATGTCAATGCACAAGACTTGAGTTAGAGATAGAGCTAAAGTGCTGAGACCCGCCAAAGGTTAACGTTTATTGACTTTCTCATCACACCTCCCCTGATACTCGCTCGCATCAAATACATCAACCACACACATACAAGCACATGCCTATTCCTATCATCATCATCATCATCATGTTATAAACAATAAAGTAAATATGCATGAACAAGTAATAGAAATATTGGATGGCATGCTGTATGTACATTACAAACATATTCGCATAGAATCAAACATAGCATAGGACTCAAGAATAGAAAACAGTTTATTATTAATCAATTTAGTTTGGAGTTAAGGTTCCTCACCTTAGCTTGCTAAAAGATACTTTTCCAAGCTTTAGAATCACCGTTATAACGTTATTATATTACTAGCAAACCTAACAAAGTTGATAGAATTTAATTAGAATTAATTCAGAATTTAAAACCATTCTGTCAACTGAGGGTCGATGCTAGGGTCGATGCTAGGGTCGATGGGTCTATCGACCCTCCCTCCATTCTGGACTTCCCGAATGCTGAGGGTCGATGGTCGGAAACACCTAGGGTCGGATGGTCATCGACCCTCGGTGCGACCCTTGGTGCACTTTGGTCCAATTTCCACTTTTAATCCATTCTTCGTGTTTGGGGTCCTATGGCTTGCTTCCTACATTCATTCAACAGTCACTCCATGGTCTAGAACCATGTATAATCCATCTAAATAGTTTTCGTGCATCCTCCTATGGTTTTCCATGAAAACCTAACCATGGATGGATGGTTTGGGTTTTTCCGAGATCCTACACTCAACCATATCTAATCTAAGGTCTGTAGAAACTCATGGAATTAGTATCCATACCTGAGAAGATTAATCTTTCTCTGTAACTCTTCTCCTTTTTGCTAAGTCTTCCTCCTTGTCTCCTTTCTTCCTCTTTTCCTTCTTCTCTCTTTCTCTCAATTCAATTAGGGTTGTGAAAGGAGTGAAAGTGGCTTAGGGACGTCCTTTAAATAGACTAGGAACATCCTAAATAAGTCCCATTGAGATTTGGAAAGAATCCCACTCGAAAATTAGGAAATTTTCTAATTTTAATATTCGTTAGAAACCGAGGGTCGATGATCCCGTCGACCCTAGGGTCTTAAGCTGTCCGACCCTCCCTTAAAATCTGAGGGTCTGACATTCTGTTTTGGGAGGTCCGACCCTACTTGGTTGGGTATGCGACCCTCCCCTAAAATTAAGTGTTTTTGGGTCGATTTTATACCTGGGATCTCGATCTCCATCACGCCCTTGGTCCACTTGACTCGACCATGATGGATAAACCTGGTTCAAGGTGGTAAGACCGGGTTAGTTTGACACGAGTCTTACAATAATAACAATGTAAAGGTGATTCTAAAGCTTGGAAAAGTATATATTAGCAAGCTAAGGTGAGGAACCAGAACTCCAAACTAATTGGTTAATAACAAAACTGTTTTTTCTATTTCTTGAGTCCTATGCAATGCTTGATTCTATGCGAAGATGTTTGTAATGTGCATACAACATGTCATCCAATATTTCTATTATTTGTTCATGCATATTTATTTTATTGTTTATAACATGATGATGATGATGATGATAGGAATAAGCATGTGATTGTATGTATGTGGTTAGTGTACTTGATGCGAGCGAGTATCAGGGGAGATGTGATGAGAACGTCAATAAACGTTAACCTTTGGCGGGTCTCAGTACTTTAGCTCTATCTCTAACTCAAGTCTTGTGCATTAGCATCGTCGTATCGCCATTACTTTAGCAGAACTATTATGTCGTAGAGTATCAGGGGAGGTGGTCTCGGTCCTTGTAGTCTCTGACTCTACCGGGGAGGCCTTAGCTCTATCTCTATGGACATTCTGAGGGATGCTGGGGTGAGGCCTTGGATACACTTTTTGGCATTAGGATTGGTTAGTTGCGAGCCCAGTTTGCAGCCCTCGCTAACAGGGGCTTACGTATTGGTATGGCAATATATAGCAATAAACTTTAACCTTTGTTATATAATGTTCATGGTTGGGTGTATGTGAGTCGACGATAAACGTGATCTTCGGGTGACGTCACACACTTGTGTATAGAGGCGGGGTCAATAAACGTGACCTTTGGCTACCTAAACCTTTCTATTGCATACTGCAAACTTTAAACCAGACCAAAGATATAAATTGATTGCATGCATATGTACTGTTGCATTGTTTTGGCTACTCACTGAGCCGTGATGTGTGCTCACCCCTCGACGCCGAATATTTTTAGTTGATGATGCAAGGTTATACCGTTGAAGATTATATGAATGCATCCGTATGCGGAACGTGGCAGCAATGGAAGCCGGAGCTGAAGTGGATACACACGACTCCTCTTGCGAGTGCAACTCGTGTGTATTTGATTAGATATTTTATAGGTTTCTTTATTTGGATTTATTACGACATGTATTTGGTATTTAAATATTTATGTCTCAGTTGAAACAGAATAAATTGTTATTTAAATTTTAATATCACATAGGTTCTCAGTTCATTTATTTATAAGATTTCCGTTATTGTGTATTTACTCTGATTGCGATTACGGATGTATGGGGGTTCGGATAACGCGGGGATAGCCTACTCGAGATCCTGGTTGAACCATTGGTTTATTAGCGGTTCATCACACCATTCTGGTTACTCCAAAATTGGGGTGTAACAGTATAGGTATAAAGCGAGTTGTTTTAGTCAGGCGGTCTACAATCACCCAAACTGCGTCAACTACTCGAAGAGTCAATGGTAATCATGTGACGAAGTCCATAGTGATGCAGTCCCATTTCCATGCTGGTTTCGGTAACAGTTGTAACAGTCCTGCCGGTCTTTGTGTTCAGCCTTTACTTTCTGACAATTTAGGCATTGAGACACGAACTTAGCTACATCTGATTTCATTCCTCTCCACCAATATAATTTCTTTAGATCATGATACATTTTTGTACTTCCAGGATGTATCGAATAGATGGTGGTATGGGCTTCTTTCATCAATCGGTGTCTAATGTCCAAGCTTTCTGTTTCAGGTACACATATTCTTCCTTTATACTTCAGTACCTTTTCTTCGTCCAAGGTAAACTCAAGGATAGTTTTACCTTTTTCAATGTCCTCTTGTACCATCCTTAGGTAAGGATCTGATTTGATAGCTGTCTTTACTTCATCAATTATATCCGGTATAATCTTCAATGCGGCGAACATATTTAAAAATCGATGAATAAACCCTTGGTTGGCTGATCCATCCGGTGCATTTATCACAAACTGCTTATTATCGTGATTGAATATCTTCCTGATAGTACACATTGCGGCAGTTGTGCTAACCTCTCCCTGAGATTTTATCATTGCCTTTCTACTCAACGCATTGGCTACTACATTAGCTTTCCCCGGATGATACTGGATATCACAGTCATAGTCTTTCAATAATTTCAGCCATCTTCTTTGTCTCATATTCAACCCCTTCTGATTAAATAGATAAGTAAGACTTTTATGGTATGATTTAATCTGAAACTTCTCCCCGTACAGGTAATGTCTCCACATCTTGACAGCATGTACTACTGCCGCTAGTTCCAAATCATGAGTGGGATAGTTCTTCTCATGTGTTTTCAACTGTCTTGAGGCATAGGCAATTATTTGTTCTCTTTGCATAAGTACGCATCCTAATCCCAGTCCTGACGCATCAGTGTACAAGATAAATGGCTATCCTGGAATTGGAATAGTCAAGATTGGAGCAGATATCAATCTAGCCTTCAATGTTTGGAAACTCTTCTCGCATTTTTCAGTCCAAACAAACTTTTCGCCCTTCTTAGTCAAACTGGTAAGAGGTACGGCAATTCGAGAATAGTCTTCC
Organism: Protea cynaroides; assembly: GCA_028583415.1. Lineage (NCBI taxonomy): Eukaryota > Viridiplantae > Streptophyta > Magnoliopsida > Proteales > Proteaceae > Protea > Protea cynaroides. The sequence goes on from CM053265.1 coordinate 66,548,085, forward strand.
ACAAATCGTCGATAATACCCAGCTAGACCTAAGAAACTTCTAATTTCTGCAACGCTCTTCGGTGCTTCCCACTTCACGATAGCTTTGATCTTGCTAGGATCCACTTTAATTCCTTCAGCGGATACTACATGGCCTAGAAAAGCGACTTCCTTTAGCCAAAACTCACACTTTGTAAATTTGGCGTAGAGCTTCTCCTTCCGTAATCGCTGCAGAGCGGCGTTTAGATTCTTAATATGAGTTTCCTCGTCTTTGGAGTAGACCAATATATCATCAATGAATACAATAACCGACGTATCCAACATATCGTGGAAAACCCGGTTCATAAGTTCCATAAAGGTTGCTGGTGCGTTCGTCAATCCGAAAGACATGACCAAAAATTCATAATATCTATATCTGGTCCTGAATGTTGTCTTGGGGATATCACCATCCTTAATCTTCAGCTGATGGTAGCCTGACCGAAGATCGATCTTGGAGAACACTTTTGCTCCTTGTAACTGATCGAACAAGTCATCGATCCTAGGCAATGGGTATCGATTCTTGATTGTTAGTTTATTCAGTTCTCGGTAGTCTATACACAATCGAACACTACCGTCCTTCTTCTTTACGAATAATACTAGCGCTCCCCATGGTGATATGCTAGGGCGAATGTAACCCTTGTCCAGCAGTTCTTGTAGTTGTACTTTCAATTCCTTCAGTTTAGTAGGAGCCATTCGATAAGGTGCTTTCGATACTGGTGCGGCTCCAGGTATAAGATCTATAACAAACTCTGTAGCTCGATCAGGTGGTAATCCTGGTAGTTCTTCAGGAAATATGTCTGGATAGTCACGCACGGCATCAATATCTTCTATTCATGGTGCTTCCTTGGTAAGGTCGACCACAGATACTAAATACCCGACTGCTCCTTTCTCAAGGCACTTCTTAACCTTCAGCGCAGAGAGTATGAGCTTTCGTTTACGGGGAAGTTTGGTGCCCGCAAAACTGAACTCTGCTCCTTTCTTGTCTTTAAATGTCAGCTTCTTTTCGGCACACAATAGGTTTGCAGAATGCCGAGCTAACTAGTCCATTCCCAAGATGACGTCAAAATCTGCCATCTCAAGTTAGATCAAGGTTGCATCCAAAGTCTTTTCATCAATAAGAACTAGACATGGTCCATAACCTTTTTCTAACTCTACTTCTAATCCCATAGGTGATCGTATAAGCAGTTTGTAGTTTAAGGATTTAATGGGTAAATTCAACTTCTTTCCAATTGACACAGATATAAAAGAATGAGTAGCTCCTGAGTCCAAGAGTACTTTGACAGGTATGCCATTTATAGGTATGATACCTGTGATTTATTTTAACTTAGTCTACATGCTCATACAATGTAATACAACTTAAAAAATAATTTAAGTCATACCTGTGACCACAACAGGCAATGCGGCAGCATCCTCAGATGTAACCGCGTAAACTCATCCTTGATGTAGCTGCTTCCTGGGCTTAGGACATTCCCTTGCTATATGTCCCACTTGATTGCAGTTATAACATTTTATCCCTTCAGTAATTGGCTTTTGTTGCTGTTGAGCTACGGGAGTAGTCTTAGTTGCAGCGGTAAAGCCTTGAGCACGGAAGGGTTTGAATGTCTTGTTATTCCCTCCGTTATAAGAATTTCCAGTTGGCCTTTTTATACCTCTGTTTTGCATGAAATAACTCTCCTTCTGGCTGGATTCTATAACTCAAGCAATTTGTGCCGCTTCATTATAGATTTTCTTTTTATGTCCCAGAACATGCTCGCGGATGCTTCCCCTAAGTCCCATGATGAACCTTCAGGTCTTGGTGTTTTCCTCTTGCATACTGGCGGGTGCAAAGAAGAACAGCTCCTCATAACGCTGTTGATATGCATCCACGGTCATCTACCCCTGATATAAACTCAGGAACTCTCTTTCCATAGAATCTCTGAAACTTCTAGGAAAGTACTTCTCAAAGAATGCCTCCTTATAAATATCCCAAGTCAGTTGGGCGTGCTTTGTTAATAAATATGTCCTGGTAGACCTCCACCAATGGTGTGCATCTCCTTTCAGCATAAAGGTAGCACACAACACTTTTTCTTCTTCATTTACTGTCATCATCATAAAATTTCTTTCCATTTCATCAACCCAGTGTGCCGGCCATAAAGGATCTGCTGGCTTGCCATTAAATTCTTTGGGCTTCAGTTTCAGAAAACGCTCCACCAGTCTGGAGTGGTCTAGTTGTTGCGGGACATACGCCCCATATATAGGTGGTTGGTATTGATATCCACCTTGAGCTACCTCAGGATTTTGTACTTGAGCCTGCATGATGGGAGTATGAGATGCATGGGGTACTGTGTTACTTCCCCCTGGTACCGTGCTTGCCTGTCCTGCTGGCATTGGTGGTGTCTGTGCAGCTGGAGAAGTTATACCTATGGCAGCTTGCATAGTAGCTTGTGCATGTTGCATTTACTGCAGCTATTGGGCCAAGTTCATTAGGGATGTAGCCAGGTCTGTAGGTGGAGCTGACAAATTTGTAGGGTTTGGCTGCCCAGTAATGACGGACGGTGCCGTGTTCGTATTCCCCTGTGTTTTCGGGTGTGTCTGGCTGTCTTCCCCCACAGGTGGTGGTGGTGGTGGGATAGAGTTACGGCTTCGTCTGGTCACTCTGCGTCCAGCCATTATCTAATCTGGTAGTGGGATTGCCTGAAAATCATTGAACACGTGAGACAATCATTATATATTTCATTCTCATATTTTAAAACCACTAACAAATGCAAATTTCAAATTTCTCAGATCATTCTGTCAAAATTTTTTGTCTTTCTAATGCAGGGTCGATGGTGGGGGTCGATGGTTATCCGACCCTAAGATCGACCCTGGGAATCACTGATTCTTACCGAGAGCCGGGGGTCGATACGGGGGTCGATGGGTGTCCGACCCTAGGTTCGACCCCTGGATCTCTGTCAGATTACTGAGAGCCGCGGGTCGATGAGGGGGTCGATGGGTGGGTCGATGGTTTTGGTCGAATTCTCCGACCCCCGGACTAAAAATCAGATTTTTAAGTTTCGATTCTGAGTCCATTTCCCATTCTTTCTCCTCCGCTTCGACTCGTCTCGACCCTCTGAGTTGCTACAGTGACACTCCGATCCGTTGGTGGTTTGTGCTTCTCGTTTCGATGTCTACACCTCCTCTACAGGTATATCTTCTACGTTTTCATGTTTTTAGGTTTCCTTACCTAGGTTTTTGCTCGTATATCTCGTTTTCTTCAAATTAAACTTTTTCCAACCGTAAAATTTCAATTTTTATTGGAGGATTTTTTTGTTGGTGACTCAAGGAACGAAAGCCCTAAAAAATATTTGAGTTTCATCGGTTGGTTATCGAGAAACTTAAAATTTACCCTTTTTGTCCTAATTTGTCGAGATTTTGAATTTCTTGAAATTTCTTCCAATCCAATCTCATTAGCTAAAATTTCCAATTGTATGAGTCTTACAGGATAGTTTAGGATCTATGTAAGTCCTCCTGCCCATGTGTATGGGTGAAAAGTGAGGTTTTTGACCAATTTACGTCGTTATAATGTCGAAATTTTGGGTTTTTCATCTCTACTAAGCCATTATTTGTTTTTCTTTGTTATTTGCATATACTATGGCTCGTACCAAGGTACCCAGGGTTCGCGACCATCTTCGCTTCCGTTCCAATGAAGCCAAGATGCAGTATGCCCATTACGCTCGTAAGAAGGTAGAGGGAGGCCGCAAGGTGGACTTGGCTAGCTTGGCCTTGTTCAATGTAGAGGGGGCTTTTGGTGATATGGGCTGGCTCCCTATCATCACCTTTGACACCTGTACCTGTCCTGACTTGGTACAAAAGTTCTATTGTAATCTCCAAGTGGTGGGGGATTACAACGACGTTGAGAGGGGTAGTGAGCTCAGGATTACTAGCTATGTCAAGGGAGTTGAGATTTCCTTTGACTATCAGCAGCTAGCGGACTTGCTGGGTATCTCCTATGACGGCTCCTTCGTATTCTGTGCCCCTGGAGAGCCCCAGTTCTTTTCATTACAGATGAGGGCTGAGATAGACCGTCAGCTCATTGTGAGGACAAATGATGTCCACCCACGCTGAATGGACGGTGAAATGATTTGGAGTCGCCACCTAGATTAAGGTCTAGGACCTAAAATGTAGCCTCATCCTGAGATAAGACTTCTATTGACTCACGACCCAATGTATCAGCTTTGGTCCAACAGAGAACGGGTAAGCGTTCAAAGTACAGTTTGGGAAGGTGTTAGGCACCCAAAACTGCCCGATTCGAAAATCGGCCTCCTATGTGATTCTACTTTCCTTAGACTTTATGGTTACATTTGTTCATGGTCAATGGATGATGACTAGGCTCATGGGGGATCCTATGCCAAGTTCTTGAAGTTCTTCTAGCTTAAGTTCAGCCAAAACATGTTCTCAAAGTAAGAAAATAAATAAAATAATATACAATGAACCGAACCAAAGATGGTTCGGTGATGGACTGAATCTGAGATGTCCAAAACGTCTCAAATTGCCTACGTATTCCAATCCTGGAAATCAAGTCCAAAAACGTAGTTCGAAACAGAAAGTGGTTAAGGTTTATGGATGTGGATTATGATTAAGCTTTCTTAGATTCAATTTATTCAAGTTGAAGTTTATGCTTGATGATGATTGAGATTGAATCTAGAGATAGCCTAAATGGATCGAAGTGAACGAGGATATGGATACGGATATGGATATGGATATGGGGAACCTAAGGATACTAAGATGAGGTACCGTACTTGGAGAGTCCTCCAAGTTGCCTACGTATTCCAGAGGTCCTAGAAATCAGGTACAACGTAGTTCGTTTCATGGGTTGTACTCTCGGGAGTAAGGTGTGTCTCTCAAGGAGTAGAGTGTGGCTCTCAGGGAGTAGGGTGTGGCTCTCAGGGAGTAGAGTGTGGCTCTCAGGGAGTAGGGTGTGGCTCTCAGGGAGTAGAGTGTGGCTCTCAGGGAGTAGGGTGTGGCTCTCAGGGAGTAGGGTGTGGCTCTCAGGGAGTAGGGTGTGGCTCTCAGGGAGTAGGGTTGTACTCTCAGGGAGTAGGGTTTGTACTCTCAGGGAGTGAAGTTTGTACTCTCAGGGAGTAAGGTTTGTACTCTCAGGGAGTAAGGTTTGTACTCTCAGGGAGTAAGGTTTGTACTCTCAGGGAGTTAAGGTTGTACTCTCAGGGAGTAAGGTTTGTACTCTCAGGGAGTGAGGTTTGTACTCTCAGGGAGTAGGGTTTGTACTCTCAGGGAGTAAGGTTTGTACTCTCAGGGAGTAAGGTTTGTACTCTCAGGGAGTAAGGTTTGTACTCTCAGGGAGTAAGGTTTTGTACTCTCAGGGAGTAAGGTTTGTACTCTCAGGGAGTAAGGTTTGTACTCTCAGGGAGTAGGGTTGTTTGTACTCTCAGGGAGTAGGGTTGTTTGTACTCTCAGGGAGTAAGATTTGTACTCTCAGGGAGTAAGGTTTGTACTCTCAGGGAGTAGGGTTTGTACTCTCAGGGAGTATGGTTGTTTGTGGGCACATTGATTGATGTGTGGAACCGTATCTGGGAGTTTCCCAGACTACCTACGTATCTCAGGGTATTGACCTGAGAATCAGGATCCGCGTAGTTCGAAGACATGGCATTGTTCATTGGGTGACCCACTTGGGTCAGAAAATGGGCGGTCCTGCTGGACCGAATGATGATCCTAGATGATCTATGATTGGATTCACATTACATCTATCTAGATCCTGCATCCTAGGGGAAATGAACTGAGGGGTAGGGATCGTCCTAAACTACCCTTGTCACTTACAACCCTGATTTTAGAATTGTTGGGCTAGGCTTCATGATTATTGATTAAGAATTTTATCATTTTTCCATTATTACCCTTCCCATGAATGTGGGTGCCTACATGCACGTCCCCACACCTAGGAGTGTCTTCTATCAGTGTACATGCATGGCAGTTCGACTAGGGTGTAGCGAAAAGTAAATTCTTGCCAACATAAACATCATTCAATCATGGCATTAGCAAGCAGATCAGCATGGCAGTGTGAACAAAGCTAGCATTGTAAGCATGTGAACAGGGTAACGCATAATATGACAATGTAATCAAGGGACATGATAGATGCATGGATGTAACGACATAGACGATATCCGATCCTCAATCTAACGGTTATATCTCTTCAAAAAATGATGATCATGATCAACTCTTAGATTTCATCAAAACAGCCAAGATCAACGGCTCAGATCTCATCAAATAGCTATAATCATGATCAATGACTCATATCTCATCAAAATAGCTATGATCTATGGCTTAGATCTCCTATCATGATCAGACTAAGAAATCAATGGCTCAGATTCGCCTAAATCAATTATGATCCAGATTCAATAATTTACATCACTCGAAATTTTTACGATGATAATCCAACGGTTTAAATCACTCAAGATCATAATCCAACCGTTCAGATTCATCAAAAATACTCATGATCAAGATTTAACGATTTAGATTCATCAAAATCACCCACGATGACAATCCAACGGTTCAAATTGCTTAAGATCATAATCCAACCATTCAGATTCATTTAAATCATTTCCAAAGATAATCTAATGGCCCAGATCGTTCATCATGATAATCTAACCGCTCAGATTGATTAAAAGCACTTCCAAAGACCATCTAACGGTTCAGATTGTCAAGATCACCATCCAACCGTTCAGATTGATTAACATCACTTCCAAAGATCATCTAACGGTTCAAATTAATTAAAATCACATCAAAATTTCAGATCAATGGCTATGATCAAATCATTAAAATTTTAATCATATGGTCACGATCAACTCTCGTAAAATTCAGATCATGTGGTTGGATCACCCACATTAAAATTCCAAACCTATGGTCGGACCAATTTCATGAAATTCCCATTATATGGTCGGACCAATCACATTAAAATTCCCATTATATGGTCGGACCAATTTCATGAAATTTCCATTATATGGTCGGATCAATCACATTAAAATTCCCATTATATGGTCGGACCAATTTCATGAAATTTCCATTATATGGTCGGATCATTTTTCATGATATAGATGGTTTTCAATGAGCATTAGATAGACATGATCAATGGTCAATATTAAAATACATCAACTTGCAAAGAATCAATGGACGATTTCTACAAGCATGTAATGATATCAGACAAAAAATATACAATGTTCAAAAAAAGAAAAAAAAGAATAATGTATATGCATAAAAAAAACTATACAGTAATGAAGCATGCATAACCACGAAGAACATGTACATGCAAACCAGAAGTTGAAACCACACTTAAATAAGCATGAGGTTCATTGTAAACCGAGAAGAAAAAAAGGAAGCTAACCTGGTTCGAAGTGTTGCCAATGGTCGTCACAGCAGGTCGCGGGGATTGTCGAGGATCATCGCAAGGAGTTGCGAGGTGGTCGGGGAGTGACCGATAATGATCGCGGATGGTGTCGGAGGTAGTCGAAGATGGCGGCAAAAGGGATGTTAGGTGTTGCAATAGGAAGAAGAAGATGGGGAATGATGGTCGGACTGGGAAGTAAGGTTGCAGTGGGGTTTTTCTTTCAGACCAAACTTAGTTCAAAAAGTCTCTGTTACAGCCGAACCAGCAAAAAACCGAAGAACAGCAAGAAAAAGGCCCCCTTTCTGTTCGGCTGAAATGGAGTTTTTATAGGAGCTGGGGGGCTTGATGAAGAGGAGTAGAGTGAGGCTTGATGGACTGCCATAGGGATAGAGGATGCGGCTGTAGGGTGGCTGAGGTGAGAGCCGGTTTTTTTGGGGAAGGTATGGATAGCCGGCGGAGAATGGATGTGAGATGGCTCCATGGCGGTATGGTTCTGCTAGGTAAGTAGGTGGCTCAATGAAATGGCTGAAGCCGTTTTTTTTTTTTTTTTTTTTTTTTTTTTGCTGGGCAGGTATGTTCGGCCCCCCGTAAGGAGGAACCGAGTACATGGGGATGAGTTGCAGGTGAGCAACTCGATGGAGAAATTTCCGGTTGGCAGCATGGTGGGAGCAGGAGGTGGCGGTGATTCGGCTGGGTAGGTAAGAGATGGCATGGCAGTGAGTTGTGCTGCTCGATGAAGGAGGAGGTGGCAGTATGGTTCTGCCGCTCCTCCTCCTGTTTTTTTTTTTTTTTTTTTATTTTCGTGTCTCTTTCTCTCTCTCTCCTTCTTTCTCTCTTCCTTCCTCTCTCTCTCTCTTCCTCTCTCTCTCTCTCTCTCTTCCTCTCTCTCTCTCTCCCTCTCTCTCTCTTTGACCGAACATATATATAATATATATGTTCGGTTTTTTTTTTTTCTCCTTCTTCTCTCTTCCCATTCTCTCTCTCTCTCTCTTCCTCTCTCTCTCCCTCTCTCTCTCTTCCTTCCTCTCTCTCTCTTCCTTCCTCTCTCTCTCTCCCTCTCTCTCTCTTTGACCGAACATATATAATATATATGTTCGGTTTTCTCCTTCTTCTCTTTTCCCATTCTCTCTCTTTCCACTCTCTCTCTCTCTCTTGGTTATTGATTCGAATCCCACCCAAATCATATATAAAATAATATAATATATATGAGCATATATTATAATATATATAAGAGATATATATTATATAATATAAAATCGTATATATATATATATATATATATAATGCACATGGATTGACTTGACTCGGTCCAGACCGGTCTAGGCTGGGTAAGGCTGGACTGGTTGAGTTCGACGGGGTTGGACTAAATTGGGCTTGAGCTGGGTTGGGCTGAGTAAGTATGGACTGGGTTGATTTCTCTCTCTATTATGAGTCTTCTCAGCTTGCAATTCCGCATGAAAATTTCGACGGCCTCTCTCTCAGATTTTCCACGTCCACTTTGAAGAGGACGGACAAAGGAGCACACTGGTGCTTGAATCGTCTGATTCGGACATCAGATGAACAAAATATGAAGAATTGAAGCTTTGACGATAATTCGGCTAGCAACTTTGCATGGGACCCGCAGGCGGCTTCTGCCCAAAATTCTTTACGTCCACTTTGAAGAGGACGGACAATGGAGCACAATGGCACTTGAATCGCCTGATGCGGACTTCGGATGATCAAGATATGAAGAATTGGAGTTTTGACGATAATCCGATCGACAACTTTGCATGGGATCCGCTGGCGGCTTCCGTCCAAAATTCTTCACGTCCACTTTGAAGAGGACAGGCAAGGGAGCACAGTGGCACTTGAATCGTCGGATTTGGATGTCGAACGATCAAGATATGGTCGAATTGAAGTCCGATCGATTTTAATTATGATAATTTGCCCAATAAATCCTTAATTTATGATAATTTACAGAAAAACCCTCAGATTTAATAAGCCAAATTCAATCCGACTAAAATCGCGACATCCTCTTCGTTCGATATCGGAATGGAGTGATTCTGGTATCATTTCGAAGGTATTTTCATGACCTTGCTGTAGGGCCTGCCAAAACCAGCTTTTGAAATCACCACTTATCGTCCAAACCTTGAATTGACCCGCAATCCTTCTGAATATGCCCATCAAGACTCTTGTTCATGGCTGGGGATGGCAAAAATGGGGTGCTTACACTCATCAGAGAGGATCATTGGGAGATGAAAGCAAGTTACCTACGTTCAGATCCACGGGTGTACTGCAAGATTATTCAGCACAACCTGATACCGCAGAGTGGACATTACGAGAGGGTCTCCCAGTTGACCCAGTATCTGCTGTACTGTATATGCACTAGGCAGCCCGTCTGCCTTCCTTATATCATCATGCGGACGATGATCAGTGCCACATTGCCCAGTCATACTGGCAATCTGCCTTATGGACGCATGATCACCACGCTGCTTACCCGCCTGGGTGTTGACTTGCTGGATGAGAAGATTCAGGAGAAATCCTTCTCATCGCCTCTAGATTGGGAGGTCATCTGTAATATGGGCATGCGGGATGCCCAGGTCAGCGATGAGGAGAGGAACATGATGGTGCGCTCTCGCACTCGAGTGGAGATGGCTGATGCTGAGGCAGAAGCAGCAGCCGCTGGAGCAGGGGTTCATGGGGATGATGACAATCATTTGTACATGGATGTGGATGCCATACCTCCTCCATCACCTACTCATGCTACATGAGCTGGTCCTTCTTCTTCAACTGGTCCTTCACATGCAGCTGGTCCTTCGTATGCACCTTCTGATGACCTGATGGGGATATTGCATGAGATACGAGAGGCTTAGCGCATGTCTGATTTGAGGATGGGAGAGCTTTTAGAGGCTCAGTGCTTGTCCGATCAGCGGGTGGGAGAGCTTAGGGATGCTCAGCGCGTGACTGACCAGCGGGTGGCTGATCTCACAGCTAGTCTCCAGACGACTCAGACGCAGATAGCTTGGTTGACTAAAGTCTACGCCTCCCCCATCACCTCCAGCTTCTTGATGTATTTCTTTTATCTTTCTTTTGTACTTCAGAGTAACTGTCCGGGTTGTGGACTGTACTCTGCTTTAGTCATTTATATAAACGTTTGTTCTTCTTTTGGTTGTATATAAATCTGTTTCTCATTTAATAGATGTATTATTCTCTTTCAGTTTTGTCTTAAACAACACAAATGCTTATGGTGTGTTATTATTACATCTTTTTAAATTTTTATCCTATCTCAGTTCACGAACTTTTGTGGAAGTATACTAGTTTTACAGACAGGGTCTGAGATGCTCTGATACCAAGTCGTTACACCCCAATTCTACACCATTCAGAATGGTGTGATGAACAACTAATAAACTAACGGTTTAACCAGGATCTCTAATAGGCTGTGTCCGTTGAAAATAAAACCATACACATCCACATTCATAATCAAAATAAATACACAATAGCGGAAGTCTTAATAATAAATGAACTGAGGAATCTAAATGTGATAATCAATTATAAAGTATCAAGTTATTGTTGTATCAACTGAGACATAAATAAATAAAATATTAATTACATTCCTTTAATAATTTCAAACAAAATCTAATCGAATACGCATGAGTTGCACTAGCATGAGGGATCATGCGTTTCTACGAAGTCTTTAGCTTCCATCGCCGCGACATGCCCGTACACAGGAGCATTCATATAATCTTCGACAGTGGTACCTGCATCATTAACTAAAAATATTCGATGTCGAGAGGGTGATCACACATCATGGCTCAGTGAGCAAACAAAACAATGCAACAAACATATGCATGCATTTAATTCATATCTGTGGTCTGGTAAATAAGTTTGCAATGCGCTATAGAAAGGTCCGGTGGCCGCCTCACCTCTATGCACAGGGTGTGAAGGCCCGCCCAAAGGTTAATGTTTATTATCGTCCCCATCCACCCTACCATGGAATAGAGATAGAGCTAAAGTGCTGAGGCCCGGCCTATGACACTTCCCCTGATACTCTACCCATACCAACACGTAAGCCCCTACTGACGAGGGCTCGCAAACTGGGCTCGCAACTAACCAATCCTAATGCCAAACAGTGTATCCAAGGCCTCACCCCAGCATCCCTCAATACGTCCATAGAGATAGGGCTAAGGCCCCCCAACAGAGTCAGAGACTACACGGTCCGAGACCACCTCCCCTCATACACTACTACGTAATAGTTCTGCTAAGGTAATGACGATACGACAATGTCAGTGGACAAGACTTGAGTTAGAGATAGAGTTAGAGTGCTGAGGCCCAGCCTATGACACCCCCCCTGATACTTACTCGCATCAAGCACACTAACCACACACATACATTCACATGCCTATTTTTATCATCATCATCATCATCATCATCATGTTATAAACAATAAATATAAATATGCATGAACAGTAATAATAAAAATATTGGATGACATGTTAAATGCACATGACAAGCATACACGCATAAAATCAATCATGGCATTGGACTCAAAGAATAAAAACAGTTTATTATTAATCAATTAGTTTAGGTCTTGTTCCCTCACCTTAGCTTGATTGTAGATCCTCTTTCAAGTTTTAAGAATCAACTTAATATCACTATTATATCACTAAAAGACCTAATCAAGTCAATAGAATTTAATTAGAATTAATTTCAATTCTTAAAAGCCTACTGTTAACTGGAGGCCGCAGGACGGATCGCAGGTAGGGTAGCAGTTTTCTGCGACCCCTTATAGTAGGGTCGATGCCAGAGTCGGATGTTCCATCGACTCTGGGTGCGACCACCCCTAATCTAGACTTCCCGAACACTGGGGGTTGATGCTAGGGTCTGGTAGGGTCGATTCTCCATCGACCCCACGTGCGACCCCCCATGGGTTTAGTCGAGACTTTCATCCTACAGTCCATTCTTTCGTGTTTGGGTTCTATGGATTGCTTCTATAATCCATTCCATACATGTTCTATGGTTTATAATTATAGTTTATTCCTCTACATGGTTTTAATGATCTCCTCCATGGTTTTCCATTGAAACCTAACCATGGATGGATGATTTGAGTTTCTCCTAGATCATACCCTCTTCACTATCTACTCTAAGGTCTTAAGAAATTCATGGAGATGGTATCCATACCTGAGAATTAGACTTGTTTCTCTGAAGCCTTCTCTTTGGTCTTCATCTCCACTTTCCTTCTCTTCTCATTCTCTTCTCCTTCTCTTCTCTTTCTCTCAATCCAATTAGGGTTCTAAAAGGAGTGAAAGAGGCTTAGGGACGTCCTATTTATAGAGTAGAAACTCCAAAAATAAGTCTCATTGAGATTAGGAAAGAATCCCATTGAAATTTGGAAAGTTTCCAAATCACGGTTTCTGTCGGCAGACTGGGGGTCGATGAGGGGGTCGGAGATCCCGTCGACCCCTGGTTCTAAATTGTTCGACCCCCGGTTAGAAACTCAGGGTCTGACTTTTATATTGGGGGGTCCGACCCTGCCTAGCTGGGTGTGCGACCCTCCCCCCCTATTTTAGTGTTTTTGGGTCAGTTTAATACCTGGGATCGTTATCTCCTTCACGCACTTGGTCCATTGGGCTTGACCATGATGGGTAGACCTGGTTCAAGGTGGTAAGACCGGGTTAGTTCGATACGAGTCTTATAGACCCTATACCCTGGGGTCGCAGAAAACTGCTACCCTACCTGCGACCCATCCTGCGACCCTATCTTAACAGCAAGCTTAAAACTGTTGGAATGAATTCTAACTAAAATCTATCGACTTGTTAGGTTTTCCTATTGATATAAAAGTGATTCTTAGAGTTTGAAATAGGATTTACACTCAAGCAAAGGTGAGGGAACAAGACCTAAACTAATTGGCTAATAATAAACTGTTTTTATTTCTTGAGTCCAATGCCATGACTGATTCTATGCGTGTATGCTTGTAATGTGCATTCAACATGTCATCCAATATTCCTGCTATTAATGTTTATACATATTTAATTCTATTTATAACATGATGATGATGATGATGCTAGGAATAGGCATGTGAATGTATGTGTGTGGTTAGTGTGCTTGATGCGAGTGAAGCATCAGGGAGAGGATGTGATATTATGGTGTGTCCTGGTCACCAGACTCTAGCTCTATCTCTACTCAAGTCTTTTCCACTGATATTGTCGTATCGCCATTACCTTAGCAGAACTATTACGTAGTAGTGTATGAGGGGAGGTGATCTCGGACCGTGTAGTCTCTGACTCTGTTGGGGGGCCTTAGCCCTATCTCTATGGACGTATTGAGGGATGCTGGGGTGAGGCCTTGGATACACTATTTGGCATTAGGATTGGTTAGTTGCGAGCCCAGTTTGCAAGCCCTCGCCAGCAGGGGCTTACGTGTTGGTATGGGTAAAGTATCAGGGGAAGTGTGATGCGGTGTGGTCCTAAGCACTTGAGCTCTATCTCTATTCCATGGTGGGTGCATGTGGGACGACAATAAACGTTATCTTTGGGTGACTTCACACACTCGTGTATAGAGGTGAGGCGGCCACCGAACATTTCTATAGCACATTGCAAACTTATATACCAGACCACAGATATGAATTGAATGCATGCATATGTTTGTTGTATTGTTTGTTTGCTCACTGAGCCGTGATGTGTGCTCACCCTTTTCGAATTCGAATATTTTTAGTTGATGATGCAGGTACCACTGTGGAAGATTATATGAATGCTTCTGTGTACAGGCACGTGGCTGCGATGGAGGTTGAAGATATAGTGGAGACGCATGACTCCTCATGCGAGTGCAACTCATGAGTTTTCGATTAGAGTTTTATTTAAACTATTAAGGAAATGTAATTTGATATTCTATTTACTTATGTCTCGGTTGATACAACATAATTTGATATTTTATTTATGATTATCACAGTTAGATCCTCAGTTCATTTAATATTAAGACTTCCGCTATTGTGTATTTATTATGATTATGGTTGTGGATGTGTATGGTTTAATTTAAAGGACACAACCTATTAGAAATCCTGGTTGAACCGTTGGTTATTTAGCGGTTCATCACATCGTTCTGAAAGGTGCAGAATTAGGGTGTGACAGCGACCCTACAATTTCAGTTAGTCTAAATTTATTAGAATTAATTTTAATTAAAATCTATCGACTTGTTAGGCCTTTCTAGTGATTTAATGGTGATTCATAAAGCTTGAACGAGGATCTACACTCAATCAAAGGTGAGAGAACAAGACCTAAACTAATCGGCTAATAATAACTGTTTTTGTTTATTGAGTCCAATATCATGAATGATTCCATGTTTGTATGATTGTAATGTGCATTTCACATGTCATCCAATATTCCTGCTAATATTGTTCATGCATATTTAATTTCGTTTATTTATAGCGTGATGATGATGATGATGCTAGGAATAGGCATGTGAATGTTTGTGTGTGGTTAGTATACTTGATGCGAGTGGGGCATCAGGGAAAGTATTATGCGGTGTTTGATCCGGACACTTTAGCTCTATCTCTACTCAAATCTTGTCCACTAACATCGTCGTATCGCCATTACCTTAGCAGAACTATTACTTCGTAGGGCATCAGGGGAGGTGGTCTCGGACCGTGTAGTCTCCGACTCTGTCGGGGGGCCTTAGCTCTGTCTCTATGGACGTATTGAGGGATGCTGGGGTGAAGCCTTGGATACACTGTTTGACATTAGGATTGGTTAGTTGCGAGCCCAGTTTGCAAGCCCTCACCAGCAGGGGCTTACGTGTTGGTATGGGTAGGGCATCATGGGAAGTGTTATGCGGTGTTTGATCCGGACACTTTAGCTCTATCTCTATTCCATGGTGGGGTGGATGTGAACGACAATGGTGTTTGATCCGTTGGGTGGGCTTACACACCCTGTGTATAGAGGTGAGGCGGCCACCGAACCTTTCTATAGCACATTGCAAAATTATGAACCAGACCAAAGATATGAATTGAATGCATGCATATGTTTGTTGCATTGTTTTGTTTGCTCACGGAGCCGTGATGTGTGCTCACCCTTTTGACGTCGAATGTTTTAGTTGATGATGCAGGTACGATCGTAGAAGATTATATAAATGCCCCTATGTATGGACATACTGCGGCGATGGACACTGAAGTTATGATGGAGTTGTATGATTCGTCATGCGAATGCAACTGATCATGCGTTTTTTATTAGATTTTGTTTAGATTATACAGAAAATGTAATTGATTATTTTACTTACTTATGTTCTTAGTCAAATGATGATAATTGGATATTTTATTTATGTAAACACTCTTAGAATTCTCAGTTCATTTAATATATAAGTCTTCTGCTATTGTTTATTTACTCTGATTATGGTTGTGGATGTGTATGGTTTAAGCAAACGGACACAGCCTATTTGAGATCCTGATTGAACCGTTGGTTTATTAGCGGTTCATCACACCATTCTGAATAGTGCGAAATTGGGGTGTGACAGTACGATTGAGGAGGGCATGTTACATTAGTGTAGGTGTTAGTTTAGTTGATGTTGTTTGTTGATGTGGCCCAATTTGCCAAGTCGCCAAAGGACTATGCATGTGTGGGAGTCCCACCAGATCTTGTAACTACCATTAATATTGGAAAGGTAGTTACAAGAGGTGGATAAGGCAAGGTTTTTGGTTTCAGTTTAGCATATGAGATATCCATCTCCATCGTATATTGCATGGAGACTGAGAGATCGAAAGATACTCCTGAAGAGTGTTACTCAAAGCGACATAGCAGCAGTTGGAGACATCACCGAAATTGATTAGAGATGATGGCATCAACAGCATCACAGCCCATGTTCGACATGCTTGAGTTTGATTTGCATGAATATGATCTTTAGATGTGCCTTCATTGGATTTAAAATTGAATGAGCCATGACCCAATTGAACAGCCCTACAACATATTATGTATTAAGGGTGACGATGATTCGAAGACGATTGTGATCAAGGATCATTTTAATTACTTAATTTACAGTGAAAAAGTAACGATTTGAGCAAAGATTGGGAGCACAAATGACGAAAGGCTAGGGACGATGATTCAATGCCAAGAGGGAAGATGGCATGGAAAGAAAATTTGAAGAAAAATAGCTTTTCGTAGGAAAAATGTATTAAATTAGTGGTTTATGAAGATCCAAAGGTTGATATCAAAACTTAAAAAATTGAGGGATGTAAACTAGGCTGCGTGGAAACTGCACTACCCATGCAGTCATCGGCCAAAAACCTTTTCCCAATATTTACAATTTGAAAAATTTAAATATTTTTTTTCTTTCCAATCTACAAAAATTTTTTCACTACATGATAAATTGAATGAAACTGAATTTTTTTAGCCAACTACTTGAGCCCAATGGCAAACCAAGCTGAAGAAGATGAACCGTAATCCTCTCTTGTTTGTCAGTTTCTTCGGCCATGGTTGCACTGTTGGAGGTCACCCGGCGCACATGAGAGGATTTTGATCATGGCCAGAGGTCACCCGGAGCACATGAGAGGATTTTTTTCCCCCAAGAAAGACTGGTATCTGGATCAAACCAAAAAGAAGGCTGTTCCGGTCAATACCTGTTAGACCATTCGGTCTGGTTTATAGAACAACGTCACGGCCCTGGCGCCCTGCAGGCCTGCACGCTATTTCCTTCTTTAGGACAATGCAACCCTTCAGAATTGTCCAGAAAACCAAAACTGTCCTCCTCTCCATCGTTTCTTTCTGAACGCAAAAGACTCCAAACAAATAAATTACTGTAAAACTAGGTTTCAGCATAAACCTGCTCAGGTTCCTGAAGAATTCATTCCACGGTCTTTCTCCTTCCTACTTCTCTTATGTAGGGTTCGAAATTGAAGCATCTGGATTTCGAAGGGGACAGCATTTGAAAGATCGAGCAATGACGTATCAAAATGGCGAATTGGTTGAAATCTGCAGCAAAGAAGAGGGGTTCGTTGGTTCTTACTACATTGCGGAAATTATCCTTCCAGTCGAAAAGCCTCGTTTCTTGGTGGAGTATAAGACTCTTTTAACCCAAGATGAGAAGCGATTGCTCAGAGAAATCGTCTCTGCCGATGACATAAGACCTTATCCTCCTACAATTCAAGTTTCTGAATTTAGTCTGCTCGACAGAGTGGATGCCAACCACAACGATGGATGGTGGGTTGGAGTGATCACCAAAATAGAGAAGCCTATGTATCAAGTGTACTTTGAAAGAACTGGAGAGTGTATTTCGTACCTAGTTTCTCAGCTGAGAATTCATCAAGAATTGGAAAATGGCATATGGGTTTCTTCTCAATAAAGGTATGTTTCATGGTTCTTGCCTTTTTGATTTGTCCTTCTATTCTTGTTCTTGGATCATGAAATGCATTGGAGGAAAGAGGGATTATTCAATGGTTTTATAGCTCTGTTTTCAGTGTAAATCTCAAAGACCTGCAACGGAGAAGAAGTAGAGCTGTAGATTCAAAACTGCAAGACTGTTGAAGAAACATGCTTTTGATCCCTAGTAATCATAGTCTGCAACTAAATATATGTAATATGTAGATTGTAGAGTTAGTAAATGAAAATCCAGTCCTGACTGGTTAATCGTCTCCAATTCTCCATCATTTTTCTAGTCTCTTTTTTTTTTTTTTTTTTTTTTTGGGGGGGGCATTCATTTTCTCCATGTAGACCTGATTTTCAGTTTTTTTTTTTTTTTTTTTGGGTAAGGCAATAAAAGAACAATTATATGGCTCTCCAATTTTTAATTGAACTTACCAGCAAAAAACAAAAAAAATTAAAGGGGAATCCTACTGAAGTCTTGATGGAAGCAGAGGGCTGAACATCCCCGATCCCATTTTGGGGGGGGGGGGGGAAACCCCCCGGGGGGGTTCGATCCGACCGGATGGAATGACCCATCAGGAGCAAAATAATTGTTCTTAAAAACAAAAAAAAAAAAAAAAAAAAAAAAAAAAAAAACTGCTACAAGCCAGGTTGGGTTTGGTCTTTTTAAAACCCTAACCCTTGAATCCGTTAAAACATCCCTGAACCCGGCCTGACCTTGCCAGGGTCAGATAAAGCATCAACCCAAAGCATCAACCCAGCCCTTACAGGCCGAGCCAAGTTGGCCTTGATCGAGTTAGATGATTAGGATTCAGGAATATTCAGGAATAGGTTCAGTGGGTGAGGGATAAAAGTGTAGTTAAGGAAACATATGAGCCCAGGTCCAACCTTGTCAAGGCTCAAGGTGGGTTTGGCCTTGTTTGGATTCAGGTTTACAAAACCAAACTTGCACCCCTACTTACAACCCTAGCCACAAAAGGAAGATAGAAATAAGGTTTTTTGGAGCTTGGATTTGGGGGAGAACTTGTTCTTGAGAGATCTCCTTTGTGATAGAGATCTCATTTGTAACCTCATTTTAATATAGTGAATCATCTTTATCTTCTCCCGCGGATGTAGTGTATCGCATTGGTGTATGAACCACATTAAATCTATGTTGTTTTTGCTTGAATGGTTTTATGTTTTCTGTTTTCTATGCATGTAATTTAGTCGTTCTTTAAGAAAAGAAGAACAAGAGAAGATAAAGAGCATGGTGCAGTTGTGGAATTCAAACTGAAAATTACCCGGCTCAAGTCAATTCGGTTTTGTTATTTGACTTATCAAACCCGTGGTTTAATAAAATTACTAAAGATCAAGGCAATAACATTTATGGGAGAAAGAATTAGAGATCTAAATGAATTGTTGAAAATCTAGATTCAATTCGCATTTGCATTCATTTAGGGGAACCTAAATTCAAACAATTGCCTTTGGATGAGAATTTGGATAGTGCGATTGTTTTTGGAACGTGAATTCAAATGTAAGTCGTTCAAATCAAATATAATCCGCTCTGAATGGACTATTAAAATACTTCATTAATTCCCTCCAAATGTCTTGTATTTCATTATTTATTTCCAATTCCTCCAAAATAGCGATATGTAGAAAAGCCTCATGGCCAGTTGTCCCACATTTATTTATTTTTTTATATTCTATTCTGGATTCCCATCCTCTCCTCCCAGAACCAGAACCACTGGGAGGATGGGGACGCTTCCTTCGGATGGCCGACATGTGGCTCTCGGGTGAATCCAAGTCCCACGTCCGAGCTAACAAGCTAAGCCGACAGGAAGTGTTGGCTCGAACATGAGACTCGGATTCACCTGAGAGCCACGTCTTGGCCATTCGACAGGAGCATCCCCATCCGAACCACTGGGAGGAGAGGATGCAGATCCATCCAATTCCTCATCAAGAACGATATGTCTAGAAAAGTCCCATGTACTGTCTTCCTTATTTCTTTTGTCTTTTCTCTAGTTTAGGATTTGGACTTTGGAGATTTACAAGCAGAGAAATACCGAGACTCAAGAGACTAGACCGTGATCGTCGCTGTGACTCGTGACACTGTCTGCTTTCTTCCTTCTTCTTCGTTTCTTCTTCTCAATCCTTTTACCCGCTCTCTATGGCTTAACCTTTTTACTTCTTCAGTTCAGATCTCAATCCTAGCTCGCATAGAAACATCAACGGTAAGTAATAAAATCTGTAGCCTAAATTTCAAGGTATTTGAGGTAGGTAACTATATCAAGGGCCAATGGCTCCCTTTCCTATTATGCATAATATATGATTTTTTACTTTACATCCCTTCATTCTTTTCTATAAGTACCCTCCTGAGTTTACCTACTGCTCAGTCGATCCAGCTCTTGGGCCTCTTGCTAATCTCGAATTTATTTTATTTTGTTGTGGAAATATTCCAGATAGTTGTTTAGGACTTTGAGATCACTAAAGTAGGTTTATTTTATTTTATTTTATGTTGAAGGGATATCATAAAGAGTTGAAAGTTTGAAACCCTAAAATACTTTCAACTTTGAACTTTGAACTTTGAAGCTTGAAGCTTCCCATGGTAAGACAAAACATAGGAGGAAGTGTTCGGTTACGAGAATCTCAGCATGATCTGTACCTGATTTGTTCTCACTTTCTCTCTCAAATTTGTACATACGAAGGGGTTTTAAGCTTTCCCTTTGATTGATGTTTAAGTTATTGCCTACTTATGAAAAGTACATAATAAAATAAATTGAAATCTATATTTGTTTGAATGGGCATTTCATACAAATTCAGAATAAGAGTAGTTTTTAACACCCTCATGTCTCAACGGCCCCCCTCCCCCCACAAAAAAAAAAAAAAAAAAAAAAAAAAAAAAAAAGAAGAAGAAGAGAAATTCCATATTTATGTTATTAATATTATGATTGATTAATTTAGATTCGAATCGGATGCTATCCGGGTATCCAATTAAATAATTGAATTCCGATAATGTATTTGATAACTGGATTCGAAATTGAATAGTGCTTCAATTTGAATTCGATCCGTTTACATCCCTAAGAAGAAGGTTGTTTGGCTGTGTGGATAATGTAGTTTCCACACAGCGTAGGATATAGAATTATAGCAAGGGTGCAACATTGGCACCGAAACTGTTTACTGAAACCGCACCGGCCTGTTTAGATCGGAACCGTGAAACAGTTTAATAAATGGGTTCGGTTCTGGTTTTGAAAATGACACCGGTTACTTAATCGGGTCGGTTTGGTTTGAGACAGTGTACACCGGCGGTCCATGCCGGTTAATCACCAAATAAAACCGAATGAATTGGACCGTTTATTTTCCTAAACTAAATCGATAAAACCTAATCCCATTACCTTATTTATTATATTACCTATCTATTATTTCCCTAAGCTTTAAAACAATGACATTTCTTTTCAGAAAGTTCATATTCTATTTCAAAAGGATCACGTTTTCGTTGAACAAGTGACTGGTCTTTTTTCTAATTTTAATCATATAAGATTTCGTTATGTTTCTTTGGGTTTTGTATCGTGAAGGTCAAATTTTATAGACTTGGCATGATTTGGTTGCTATGTTTTTAAAATTTTAATAGCTTATTTAGTTACATTTCTAATAAAATAGATAAATGATATCCTAATGAACGAGACTCCCACTACTGTAAGGGGAATGCATAATGTATGCACCCTTACCCCCACAACCAAAATTGATTACCTTGGTAGTTATTGTTTTATTGGAAAAATTAGTTATATGCATTTTGTGATCAATAATATCTCCATCAACACGGGGAGTGTAGATTTCTAGACGATGTAAATATTTTTTTTATTTTGAAAAACCAATTAACAAACGATGCATTAAACCGTATATAACCCGCAATCAAAACCGCAATCAAAACCAATTAATGAAAAACCATTTAAAAACCGGTAAATCGAAACTGATTACTAATCGGTTCTGGTTTCAATTTTGAGACCGGTTGGCTAATCGATTCAGTTTTGGTTTTACCCTCCTAGACCGAGCCGGGCCATTTAACCGATTAAAAACCATTTAACACCCTTAAATTATAGTCTGTTAAGACCATGCCAAAAGTAGCCTATAAGAAGGAAACACGTGTCATTACACAGATCAAGCATCTTAGTGGACACGTGTTCTCATTTTAGCAAATCAAACTAGGCACATCTCTAGCTCTTTAGGTAGTTACAAACATGCCTGAAGCAATCACAATCAAATAAGTGGCAACTAACCCACTCCAGGTTGGTTAGCTTCATGTGTCAGCCAGCAGAAGCAACTAAAGATGGAATTAAACACATTTTACAAGAGTCCTAGGGCGGTCTAGCAAACCTAGTCCCTTGGATCTGCATCAGACCGCTAAGAAGATCTACCATGCATGCACAACCCCCATTCAAGGGAGGCATAGAGACTCCCACTCAGCAATGGCGACTCCTGAAGGATCTCTGGTGAAGTCCCGAGATCCGTGCAACCACAAGGAGATGTCTTGTAATCCAAGGCTACTCCATGCTCCATAAATACCCTCTACCACGAGGGTAAACAGAAAGAACTTTTGTCATATTTATATATATATACTGCATAATTCACTACTGCCTCGTCTCTACCTTGAATTCGAATTTTTTTTACCCAAGTTCATCTCCTTATTTTCCTTGAGCTAACTTAGGCATCAGAGTGGCCCCCAGATTATCCAATCCACCCAATTCTTCTGTCTGCTTACTTTCTATGACAGGTGCTGCAATTAGGAGTCAGACCAATTTTTGACGATATACAGCTCGTAGATTTTTAAGTTATGATATCAACCCTTGGATCTAATGAAGCATTAATCTAATACATTTATCCTACCAAAACTGAACTTATCTTTTCTTCAAAATTTCGGCTTTGAACTCTCCATTTTGATCTCTACCTCCATAACCATCATCCATGCCTCTCAATAGCGTGGTCTTCTTCTTCCATTATGGGTTACGATTGAGGGGAACATGTTACATTAATGTAGGTGTTAGTTTAGTTGATGTTATTGGCTAATGTGGCCCAATTTTTATTAATATTATGGTTGATTAATTCGGATTCGAATTGGATGCTGTCTGGGTATCCGATTAAATAATTGAATTCGGATAATGTATTTGATAATTGGATTTGAAAATCGAATAGTGCTTCCATTTGAATTTGATTTGTTTATATCTCTAAGAAGAAGGCTGTTTGGCTACGTGGATAGTGCAGTTTCCATGCAACCTAATTTATGATGAACTTGATATGACACTGAGAGGGGGGGGTGAATCAGTGTCTGAAAATTCTCCTTAATTATTTCATTGCTGCCCAGAGGTGATAGAGACCTAACTTTTCACACACATACAAGCGCATGCAAATCTACCTTGCTACCACTCAGTGGTCAGGTTTACTAGATTTGCACACCCATCCTACAAGTCATTCCACGCACTCCAAAATATATAGGAAAATAAAGACAATCCACAACACAGGATATACATGGTTCACCAACACAGTGTGTGATGGCTAGTCTACGGAGTAATGTCTAACGGGCTCCGTATTTACTCAACACTCAACTTTTAGTCTTTTACAAGACAATGATACTAATCCTAGGTTTTCTCAGCATAAAACTGAGAGGACACACCAACGCCAAGATTCAGGCTTAACAGCCAGTGTCTAGCACCTACTGAACACATCACGCTTAACCCGCACCCACGGGAAGCAAATAACAATTTTTTTACGCTTATAAATTTGCCTTACAATTTTTCCCCACTAGCTAGGTATTCAACAATTTGCACCTATGCTAGCATACAATAAATTGAAAGCATAAATAAATAGAGAATTGAAAAATCTCACAAAGAATGCTTTCGAATGGCCAATAATTTTTCTGAAGCTTCACACTGCTTTCAGGTACTCTCCAACAGTCTTCAATGTTGATAGAGATCGATTCACAGAGCACACCTTGCTCATAGGCTTCTAATCTCTTCCACACAACCCATAATCACTATGAATGTGAAAATAAAAGCTCTACTGACCTCTCACAGGGATTTAACACTCCATTGATACATAGAGAAGAGGTAGTTGATGATTCATCACTCCCACATGACATAAAACCCTAAAAATCTTTCTTTCTGCCTTCAAAATGATCTTTTCAATTTTTATCTCTTCATTTTTTGGACTCCCAACGGTGTCCAATGTATAGAGCATCAAAAAATATGGAAACTGCAACTTGAACGGACCGATTTGGAGCTCGGATGAAGAAGTTATGACGGTTTGAAGTTCGACCAATCAGAAAATTTAAAATGGAATCTTTCGGAGGCATACCGTGCACCTGCGCTACACGGAATCTCTGCCCGCCCCTACGCGTTGTTGAACGCTGATTGGGTGATGTGAAATCTCCTCTACCAGCCGTCGGATAACCTTAAAAAGGCAGGATTGAATTTGCGCCATCGGATCTGAATAAATCGTGTCAGACGCGATCAGAAATTACGTGTCACACCCCAATTCCGGCTGAACCAGAAGTGTGAGTGAACCGACTCTAAACTACGGTTCACACCAGGCTCTCAATAGACCGTGTCAACCAATCATTCCCAAGCAGTCTAACTTAATAAGAGAATAATACATAACAGCGGAATAAACGATAAATAAACTGAGTACTATGTTGTAATTAAAATAAATATTCAAATTATTCCATCATTCATAAAATTTAAATAATAACTATTACATTGTATTAAAAGAAAATAAATCATCACTGAAGGAAAACACAGAATGAGCACTCGCATGATGCATCATGCTCGTCCTCTACAGTTTGTGTATCTAGGGCAGCCACCGTACTGTAAGCTGGGGCAGTCATAAAGTCTTCCACAGTATACCCTGCATTAAGATCTGAAAAAGAAATAGAATATATTCGGGTGAGCTCACAACTTAACTCAGTAAGTACAAGACCAATGCAACACACAAATGCATGAGATAACATTACAATTTGGGTTAGGTAAAACTTACAAAAATGCTATGGTAAGGTTTGGTGGCCACCGCACCTCCATGCACGAGAGTGTGAGCACACCCAACAGTCAGACAACAATCTACACTACTGCTGTTGCCACACATCACTCATTCCGGTATAGAGATAGAGCTAGAGTCTGGCGGTCAGACAATAATCCACACTACCGCGTCCTCCCCCTGATATCCTATACCGTACCAATACCTAAACCCCTATTGGCAAGGGCTTGCAAGTGGGTTCCGTTTCTAACTAGTCCTAAATGTCAATATAATATCTATGGCCCTACCCCAGCATGGCTCCCTACGACAGAGATAGGACTCGAGTCTGGTGGGCAGGATGAACCACAATCCCACGTCCTCCCCCTGATACCCTATTCGCACCAAGTCCACTAAGATAAACGACGATATTACCCTACCCTAGCACAACTCCCTACGACATAAGGATAGGGCTCGAGTCTGGTGGGCAGGATGAACCACAATCCCACGTCCTCCCCCTGATACCCTATTCGCACCAAGTTTGCTAAGGTAGAAGGCGATACGAGAAAAATGTTAGTTGTGGATATATCCAGGGCTCACTCCCCTTCACATTCCACACACTAACTAAAAACATACACATGCCTAACATCCAACATCCTAGCATATGAAATGCATGATTAGATAATAGCAAAAGAAACAACTACATGGCATGTGAATATGCACAAACACCAAGCAATTCAATTTACACATAGATTTAATCACAAAGGTTTACTGTTATTTAATTAATTAGAGTTTGGGGTCTTGTCGCTTACCTGTCACGTGATAACAAATTCGTACAGCGTCACAGGACCTACTCACGCTGTCTACAAGTCCTACATAGTCATACCTTTAAGTTAGAATTCATTTATTAAGGTTAAAATTCATTTATGAAGGTCACAACTGGTCAGAACCATGTTTGGTCAAGCAAACAAGGTTCGGAAGGCATACCGGTCTCAGTATACCAGTCTCAGTAGAGTAAGACCGGTATGGTGCCACCGGTATATACCGGTTGCGGTACATACCGGTCTCAGTTAGTGAGACCGGTATGTGCCTGCAGTATATACCGCAGGCCCATACCGCATGACCTTGTGTCCAACTGGTATGTACCGCGGTTTGGATCCGAGAACCCAATCTCGGATCTCCCTCCCTCGTCGGTCTTCGGCTTGGTTTCTAGGGTTTCTCCTAACCCATTCTAAGGTCCAAGTATTCTAATGGCCTTCTGGTTGTGACTAGAACATCGTATCAAACCAGATCAGATCTAAAAGAAAAACTAGGCTTTAAATTAAAGTCCTAGGATTTTGGATTGTTGTGCCGCTTCACGGCTCAGATTCGAAATCCTATCATGACTAAGAGAATTGAGCACTTACCGAGGGTGTTCGTCGGTTGGCGGCGTGCTCCTACGATGGAAACCCCTTTCTTGAGCGGCCTCCTCCTTCCTTGCTCCTTCTCAGATCTCTTCAGACGGCTAGGGTTTTGAGAAGAATCAAAGGAGTGTCCAAACCTCTATTAATAGTGGGAGACCATTCTTAGGAAGGTTTCCCACGATTGGAAACTTTCCAAGTTTTAATTCGGAGTGAGGGATCTGCTGGAGTCCGTCTCCAGCCGAAACTAAACATACCGGTCGCACATATTGGTATGACTGACTCAGACCGGTATAGTCAGACCGGTATACACATACCGGTTGCACATACCGGTCTGACTGACTCAGACCGGTATAGTCAAACCGGTATGAAGTTTATACAGTTTTCCACATGTTTTCATACCTGAAAATTGAGTGATTCGTCACCCGGCTTCGCCTTCCGGTCCGGTTATGATTGGAATACCTGTCGCCATATAAAACCATAGGTTAGACCCGATTTTTAGAACACGGTTCTTACAACTCTACCACCCTTAAAAGAAATTTTGTCCTCGAAATTTGCATGTAGGTCTCACAATTCCCCCTCCCTTAAAAGAAATTTCGTCTTCGAAATTGTACGTACCTTCAGAGTCGAAAAGATGAGGGTATTCTTGTCACATGGCATCCTCCTCCTCCCAGGTAATTTCTTCTACGTCCTGACTTTTCCAAACTACCTTGACATAGTGGATAGCTAAAAATGGATTTAAACATGTTTTACAGGAGTCCTAGGGCGGTTATAGTGAACCTGGCCCTTGGATCTGCATCAGATGACTAAGGAGATCTCCCATGCACGCATCACCCCATTCAAGGGATCAAAACCATTGATAAGACACAGAGACTCCCACTCAACAATGGCAACTCCCGAAGGATCTCGAGTGAAGACCTGAGATCTGTGCAACCGCAAGGAACCATAGGGAGACGTCCCATAATCCAATTCTACTTCATGCTCTATAAATACCCCCTACCATGAAAGTAAATGGACGAAACTTTTGTCATACTTACATACATACTGCATAATTCTCTACCGCACCCCTCTCCACTTTGAACTCGGCCTTCTTTACCCAAGTTCATCTGCTTACTGCCCTTAAGCTAACTTAGGCAACGGAGTGGCCCCTGGATTATCCATTCTGCCCAACTCTTCTGTCTGCTTACTTTCTGTGATAGGTGTTGCAATAAGGAGCCAAACCAATTTTTGGCGATAACACAGCCCACAAATTTAATACATTTATACTACCAAAACTAAAGAAGCATTAATTTAATACATTTATATTACCAAAACTAAACTAAACTTTTCTTCAAATTTTCGGCTTTGAACTCCCCATTTTGATCTGTACCTCCATAACCATTGCCCATGCCTCTCAATAGCGTGGTCTTCTTCCTCCATTATGGGGTATGGCTAAGTGGGAGATGTTACATTAGTGTAGGTGTTAGTTTAGCTTATGTTGTTGGCTGATGTGGCCCAATTTGCCACATCGGCAGAGGACTGTTCGTGTGTGGGAGTCCC
Source organism: Protea cynaroides (assembly GCA_028583415.1). NCBI lineage: Eukaryota > Viridiplantae > Streptophyta > Magnoliopsida > Proteales > Proteaceae > Protea > Protea cynaroides. The sequence continues at coordinate 66,575,692 of CM053265.1, forward strand.
ACTAGATCTTGCAATTGCCATTAATGGAAAGGCAGTTATAAGAGGTGGATAAGGCAGGGGTGAGGGGTTTGGGTTTCAATAGCATACAAGATATCCATCTCCATCGTATACTGCTGCACTGCAGAAAGAGTAAGAGATCAAAAGATGCTCCTCAAGAGTGTTAGTCAGAGCAACACTTCAGCAGTTGGAGACATACTAGAATTGATCAAAGATGATGGCATCAGCAGCATCACAGTTCATGTTCTACCTGCTTGAGTTTGGTTTGCAGGAATATGATCTTTAGATGTACCTCCAAAGGATTTACAATCGAACATGCCATGGTCCAGTCGACACAGCCCTATAGCATATTCTGAATTGAGGGTGACGATGATTCGATGCTGACTGTGATCAAGTATCATTTTAATTGTTTAATTATAGTGAAAAAGTAACGGTTTAAGCAAAGATTGGGAGAAAGGCTAAGGAAGATGATTAGGTGCCAAGAGGGAAGATGGCAATTGAAAGAAAATTTGAAGAAAATATAACAATAGTTTTGGTAGGAAAAATGTATTAAAAGTGAGAAAGTAATAGTTTAAGCGAAGATTAGGAGCACTAATGACAAAAGGCTAGGTAAAATGATTCGGTGCCAGAGGAGAAGATGGCAATTGAAAGAAAATTTGAAGAAAAGATAAGTATAGTTTTGGTAGGAAAATTATACTAAATTAATGCTTCATTTGATCCAAAGGTTGATATCAAAACTAAAAAAATTGAGGGATGTAAACTAGGCTGCGTGGAAGCTTAAATATATATATATATATATATATATATATATATATACAAAAAAAAGTATTTTACTACGGATCCACATCGTCTCCCGTCTGGGTTTGGGTGGGAGACTGGGCGGCCCGGATGGATGGCCGCCATGTGGCACTCGGAGGGATCCGAGCTCTCCATCCGAGCCGACCCCCCAGTCGGCTCAGCTTGTTGACTGGGTGGTCGGCTCGGATGGAGGGCTCGGATCCCTCCGAGTGCCACATGGAGGCCATCCATCCGGGCCGCCCAATCTCCCGCCCAAACTCAGGCGGGAGACGATTTCTATTCATTTTACTACATGATAAATTGAATGAAATTGAAATTCTGTATCACAAACCAAAAAGAAGGCTGTTCTGGTCAATACTTGTTAGACCGTTCGGTCTGGTTTTTAGAACAACGCCTCGGCCCTGGCGCCCTGCAGGCCTGCACCCTATTTTCTTCTTTAGGACAAAGCAACCCTTTAGAATTGTCTAGAAAACTAAAACTGTCCTCCTCTCCATCGTGTCTTTCTGAGCGCAAAAGACTCCAAACAAATAAATTCCTGTAAAACTAAGTTTCAGCATAAACCTGCCCAAGTGCCTGAAGAACTCACTCCACGGTCTTTCTCCTTCCTACTTCTCCTATGTAGGATTCGAAATTTGAAGCATCTGGATTTTGAACAGAACAGGGCATCAAAAATTGAGCAATGGCGTATCAAAATGGCGACTTGGTTGAAATCTGCAGCAAAGAAGAGGGTTTTATGGGTTCATACTACTTTGCAAAAATTATCCTTCCTGTCGAAAAGACTAATTTCTTGGTGGAGTATAAGAGTCTTTTAGCACGAGATGGGAAGCGATCGCTGAGAGAAATTGTTTCTACCGATGAAAAAAGATCTTGTCCTCCTACAATTCAAGTTTCAAAATTTGGTCCGCCAGATAGAATGGATGCCAATGACAACGATGGATGAGAAGTTGTGGAAGATATTTTATGGGTTAAATTAATTATAAGATTAGTTAGTTCAGTGAGAGTCTGATTATAGGTAGATTAGTTTAAGTATAATTAAAAATAGATCAATCTGGTCCACTGTGGGATTGGTTCAGGGTTGAGGTGGTATTATAAATAATAATGGTTAGGGTTCCCACAGTCACGGTGTTATTTTTTTCTTCTGTTCTCATACGCAGAGAGAAGTCGAGGGATCCTTGACAGGCTGTAGAAGACTCAGATCAAGCATTCAAAGCGAAAGAAACGGTAAAAAATCAATCTATAGCAAGAGGTATATGTCTTATCATCTCTTTTTAATGTTCATTGTATTCTAGTAATCTGTATGGAGTGTTCGTTAAGATTCATTGGAAATCTCATGGAAAAAACCCAAAGGAAATCTAAAAATTCTTACAATACTATCAGAGCCTCCCAGACAGACCTAGGATCGATGGAAAATTATTATACAGACTGTATGTTTGATTGGATTGGAAAAGGGAGAGATTTTTCTCTCAAAATTTTCGTACGAACCTGTCTAGGGCTTGTACCATGGAAATTTTTTTCGACCAGTGAAAAGTAAAATAGTTTATATTAGATTATAGGTTTCAAAGAGAAGAAGCCGAGGGTATAAAAACTGTCGTCGAAGATGGCTTGACGCACTCTCACATGCCGCCTGAAAAAGAGTATGAGATCTACGCCTGGTGGCTATTTAAAAAAAAAAAAAAAGGAAAAGAGAAAAGGGCTGATGTCACCGAGTCAACCCGGTTAACCCGTAAACCCTAGCGGGTTGACTCAATGTCAACCCGAAACAGTGATCTGGGCCGATCTAGAACCGAGCCCTAATCCAAGACCTGGCCCGAACCTAGCCCGGGCCTAAGACCAACCCAAGACTAGGATCGGGGCACACGTGTAACCCAGCTACCCAGTCCACCTACCCACTAGCCCAGTCAAGGATCCGTTTGACCTAACCTGAAACCCAACCCATTAACCCGGTGCGTTGATCCGAGAACCCAACCCACTTACCCAAAAATTTGACCCGATAAATCGAAAGAATGAACCGGGTGGGTAGTTGGTTGAACCATTGGACCAGATTGGGGTTCGATTAGACCCAGACCGTTTGGTTCGGCTTGGACCAAAGTAATTAAAAAAAAGTAAATAATAAACAGTGGGTTAGGTCCGCCCATAACTGAGCCCGGTTAGACTGAACCACCCCAGTCTGAACCGCCCAGAACCAGTTTAGGATGCAATAATGCATGTACCAACTTTGATCGGCGATTGTGGGCCCTAGGAGCATCAGATTTTGACGTAGTTTTTTGCACTGTGTTTGTATTTTCATGTTTTACAGTTTGGTACGTAGTTTGACATAGTTTGATGATTTGAAAAATGTGTTTTAGACTAAAAGGTGTCCCAAATTAATACAGTTTGTAGTTTTTTTGCTTGTTTGTCAGTTATTTTTGTACCAGATGCATGTAGAAGGTTATGTGTGCATGAAGTTTTGTTTATCGACCCACATGGTACTGCAAAATAGGATTTGAGATTATTATTGTGGAATTAGGTCGATCCCACCAAAATGATACACTTAGTTTCATCATGATGTCTTCAAATTCAAAGTTTCATGTATTTGTAAATGCTTGTGTAAGGACGATGTACACCTAAAGGTGACATTGTCAAGTCTTGTTCAAATTAGGGTTTTTGAGTATCATGTGAAGATTGATTGAATTGCACTAAAGTGGTACACTCAGTTCCAACATGATGTTCTTAAACCTCAAATTTTATGCATTTACATATACAATAAAGGATATTATTTAATACATTGTTCTTCCTAGTATGAAAAGTAACTAAGAAAGACAGTGTTAGTCCAAAGATGACATTGTCAAAGTTTAAATGTATGTTCATGCACATGAGTTAAAAGGGTTTTGGCATTAAGGGTCTCATTAGCCCAAAGGTGGTGAAATTTCGAGAATCATTATTTTTTCGCATTTACTATACAAAAACTGAGAAGACTACTGCATGTTTATCCCAAAAGAGAATGTGTAGTTGGTTAACTCTAGGAAAATGATATTTACTTGCATGGATATTTTGATACGGTTAGTGCAAGTAAAAGGTGTGTGTATGAGTTTTTTGTTGTTTGATACTGTATTTAGAATCATACACTGATGTGTTCATCCTAGTATGACTGTCCCAAATAATGTTTTGATATCTATTTCTTTCTATTCGGGACAAAGTATAAGTAAATATAATTGCATGTGTTTATATAAGTCCTATGTAATTCATCTATAGCTTGATATTTGTGTTTGGACTCATACAATGATGATGGTTTATGTAAGACCCGTATCAAATAAATCCGGTCTTACCACCTTGAACCAGGTCTACCCATCATGGTTAAGTAAAATGGACCAAGGGCGTGAAGGAGATCGTGATCCCAGGTATTAAACTGACCCAAAAACACTTAAATTAAGGGGAGGGTCGCATACCCAGCCAGGGAGGGTCGGACCCCCCAAGACAGAAAGTCAGACCCCCAGTTTTACAGGGGGGTCGGACACTTTGAGAACCAGGGGTCGACGGGATCATCGACCCCCTCATCGACCCCCTCATCGACCCCCAGTTGCCGCCAGAAACAGAAATTAGGAAAGTTTCCTAATTTTGGTTGGACTCTTTCCAAATCTCAATGGGACTGATTTTAGGAGTTTTTACTCTATAAATAGGATGTCCCTAAGCCTCTTTCACTCCTTTTACAACCCTAATTGAATTAAGAGAAAGAGAAGAGAAGGAAGAGAAGAAGAAGAGAAGCAAGGAAGAGAAGAAAGCAAAAAGGAGAAGAGTTGCAGAGAAGGAGTATTCTTCTCAGGTATGGATACTAATTCCATGAGTTTCTACAGACCTTAGGTTAGATAATGAAGAGAGTATGATCTCAGAGAAACCCAAACCATCAACCCATGGTTAGGTTTTCATGGAAAACCATGGAGGAATTCATGAAAGCTATAGAGGTGAATGATTCATGGTTTTAGACCATAGAATGTGTGTAGAATGGACTGTAGGAGCAAGCCATAGGACCCCAAACACGAAGATTGGACTAAAAGGAAGAAAATCGACCAAAACCCACAGGGGGTCGCATGGGGGGTCGATGGCCAATCGACCCTACCAGACCCTGAGCATCGACCCCCAATGTTCGGGAAGTCCAGAATAGGGGTGGTCGCACCCAGGGTCGATCATTACTCCGACCCTACCTCCGACCCCCAGTTAACAGTATGGTTTTTAAACTCGGAATTAATTCTAATTAAATTCTATCGACTTTGTTAGGTCTTCTAGCAATATAATAATAATAATATAAAGGTGATTCTAAAGCTGGATAGAGGATCTATTGACAAGCTAAGGTGAGGAAACAAAACCTAAACTAATTGGTTAATAATAAACTGTTTTATTTCTTGAGTCCAATGCCATATTGATTCTATGCGTGTATGCTTGTATGTGCATTCAACATGTCATCTAATATTTCTATTATTTGTTCATGCATATTTATTTCACTATTTATAACATGATGATGATGATGATGATAGGAATAGGCATGTGAATGTTTGTGTTTGGCCAGTGTATATGGTGCGGGTAGGGATGGTATCAACCGGTACTTCGATGCCGTTTTCATCGAGGTATATTGTGCCATGGTTCTACTCAAGTCATGTCCACTGACGTCGTCGTATCGTCATTACCTTAGCAGAACTATTATGTCGTAGAGTATCAGGGGAGGTGGTCTCGGTCCTTGTAGTTTCTGACTCTACCGGGGGGCCTTAGCTCTATCTCTATGGATGTTCTGAGGGATGCTGGGGTGAGGCCTTGGATACACTGTTTGGCATTAGGATTGGTTAGTTGCGAGCCTAGTTTGCAACCCTAGCCAGCAGGGGTTTATTTGTTGGTATGGTATCAACCGGTACAACCATGACCGTTTTTCATGGGATGTATATTGTGCCATTCTGGATGCATGTGGGGCGACGGTGCCGTTTTCATTGGGCGTTTCCACACACTCGTGTATAGAGGTGCGGCGGCCACCTATCCTTTCTATAGCACATTGCAAACTATAAATCAGACCAAAGATATGTTTTGACTGCATGCATATGTATTGTTGCATTGTTTTGTTTGCTCACTGAGCCATGATGTGTGCTCACCCCTCGACATCGAATATTTTAGTTGATGATGAAAGTACCACTATTGAAGATTATATAAATGCTCTAGCGTACGGGTATGTGGCGGCGGTGGAAGTTGAAGATGCAGTGGATACACATGACTCCTCTTGCGAGTGCAACTCATGTGTATTCGATTAGATTTTTAGTTTTTTTATTTGGATTTATTAAGGACATGTATTTGATATTTATTTATGTCTTAGTTGATACAGAATAATTTACTATTTAAATATTAATATCACAGTAGATTCTCAGTTCATTTTACTATAAGACTGCCGCTATTGTGTATTTACTCTGATTATGAATGTGGATGTATGAGGTTTAGATCAGTCGGATACCATCTGTACGAGATCCTGGTTGAACCGTTGGTATGCTAGCGGTTCATCACACCATTCTGAATAGTATGGAATTGGGGTGTGACAACTTGGTATCAGAGCATCTCAGACCGTGTCCGCTAAACTAGCATACCTTCACGACGAATTGTGAACTGAGATAGGATAAAAGTAAAAACTGTAATATTAACACACTATAAGCACAAGTGATGTTTGAGACTAAATTTGAAGAGACAATAATGCATCTATTAAAGGAAGAATAATTTTAAATACAATGAGAGAGAAACAAATGTATACAAATAGCTAAAAGCAGAGTATAGTCCACAACCCAGACAGTTACTCTGTAGTACAAAGAAAGAAAATAAGTACAATCATGAAGCTAGATGTGAAGGAGGAGGCGGTGCCTCATGATCTCTATCATAATCCTCAGCGTAGACTCTAGTCAACCAGGCTATCTGAGTCTGGGTCATCTGAAGACTAGCGGTAAGATCGGCTACCCGCTGATCAGTCGCACGCTGAACCTCTATGAGCTCATCCACTCTCACACGCTGAGCGTCTAGTAACTCCCCCATCCTCAGATCAGATCTGCGCTGAGCCTCTCTGATCTCATGCAACATCTCCATCATATCAAGAGGTGGGTGTGAATGACCAGTCGCATGAGAAGGACCAGCCGCGTGGGAAGGACCAGCCGCATAAGAAGTATTAGCTCCAGTCGCATGTGTAGGAGAATGAGGTGGTATAGAGTCTACATCCATGTACATACGGTCATCATCATCAGCAGGCTCTGTATGAACTCCAGCGGCGGCGGCAGCTGCCTCAGCGTCAGCTATCTCTAAGCGAGTGTGAGGACGCTCCATCGCGTTTCTCTCCTCATCACTGACCTGGGCATCCCGCATGCCCATCTTGCAAATAGCCTCCCAATCTAGAGGCGACGAGAAGGACTTCTCCTGAATCTTCTCATCCACTAAATCAACTCCTAGGCGGGTAAGTAGCGTAGTGATCATACGTTCGTATGGAAGGTTGCCAGTGTGACTGGGCAACATAGCAGTGATCATAGTACGCATAATGATGTACGAAAGGTAGACGGGCTGTCTAGTGCAAATGCTGTACAGAAGATACTGGGTCAGCTGGGAAACCCTCTCGTAATGACCACTCTGTGGGATCAGGTTATGCTGAATAATCTTGTAAAATACCCGTGGAGCTGGACGCATATAGCATGCCCTCATCTGCCAGCGATCAGGTCGTAGGAGCTGATTATCGATCTCAGCCCTCATCTGTAAAGAGAAGAACTGGGCCTCTCCAGGAGCACAAAAAACCATGGGGCCATCATAGGAGATGCCCAGTAGGTCGGCCAACTGACGATAGTCAAACGAGATGTTCATCCCTTTGACATAACTCGTGATGCGCAACTCGTGACCCCTCTCAACATCATTGTAATCCCCCACCACCTGGAGGTTACAATAAAATTGGCGTACTAAATCCGGACGGGTGCATGCGTCGTAAGTGATGACTGGGAGCCAACCCATATCACCAAATGCTCTCTCCACATTGAACAGGGCCAACTCAGCCAAGTTCACCATACGACCACCCTCCACTTTCTTGCGAGCATAGTGGGCATACTGTGCCTCGGCTTCGTTAGAGCGAAAACGAAGAGGATCACGAACTCTAGGTACTTTGGTACGGGCCATGATATCTGCAAATAAGAAAGAAAACAGATAAGTATGTTAGTAGGGGAGAAAAAGCCAAAATTTTGACATTATAACGACGTACGTTTGTTTCAAAGCCTCACTTGTCACCCACACACGTGGGCAGGAGGACTTACGTAGGTTCTAAACCATCCTACAACACTCACACAATAGGAAATCCTAACTAATGGAATCCAATTTGAAAAAATTACGAGAAATCAAAAATTTCGACAAATTAGGGCAAAAAGAGCAAAATCCAAGTTTCTCGATAACCAACCGATGAAACTCAAAAATTTTTGAGGGCTTTCGTTCCTCAAGACACCAATAACAAAAGCCCCCAATAAAAATCAAATTTTTACGGTTGGAAAAAGTTTAATTTAAAAAATACAAGTTAAACGGGCGAAAACCTAAAAATGGAAACCTAAAAACAGGTAAATATGAGAAAACATACCTGTAGGAATGATGTGGACGTCGAAACACGGAACCGAAATGACCAATATAGCGGAGTGGCACTGTAGCAACTTAGAGGTGGGAGACGAGTTGAAACGGGAAAGGAATAATGGGAAATGAAACCAGAATCGAACCTTAAAAATCTGATTTTTGGTCTGGGGGTCGGACAATTCGACCAGGACCATCGACCCCCATATCGACCCCCGTATCGACCCCCAGCTCTCGGGAATCTGACAGAAAACCAGGGGTCGCACCTGGGGGTCGGACATCCATCGACCCCCGTATCGACCCCCAGCTCTCGGGAACTTGACAGTAAACCAGGGGTCGCACCTGGGGGTCGGACACCCATCGACCCCCGCATCGACCCTCGGCTCTTGGGAAGAACAGGTGATTCCCAGGGTCGGATACTGAGGGTCGGACATACCATCGATCCTGCATAGAAAAGATAGTATTTTTCATAGAATGAGCTAAAAATTTTGAAATAACATCGGTTAGCGTGCCTACATGAAGTATAAATGATTGTCTCACGTATTTTAATGATTTTCAGGCATCACCATTATCAGAGAAAGATATTGCTGGACGTAAAGTAACCAGGCAGAGCCGAAATGCAGTTCCACCACCACCACCTGTGGAAGAAACTAGTCAAGAAAATATATATGCACAGGGAAATCCGGAGGTTGCACCACCAGTAAATCCGGATCAGGAAAATCCGACAAACTTGCCACCTCCACCACCAAAATTAGCAACTGTGGTTATGAACTTGTCGCAACAGCTGCAACAAATGCAATACGCACAAGCTCAAATGCAGGCAGCAATGGGGATTATGTTCCAGGCAGCACATGCTACACCAATGCCGACTGGACAAGCCAGTGCAGCATCGGTGGGTAACCACCCAGCACCTCAAACACCTCAACAACCAACTGCACAGATTCCAGTACCAGGTCCGAAAGCAGCTCAGGTTAATTATCAGTATCCACAACCTATGTTTAGGGCATACCCCCAAAATCAGATGGATCACTCTCGACTGGTTGAGAGATTCTTGAAGATGAAGCCCAAGGAGTTTAACGGTAAACCGTCTGATCCTTTATGGCCAGCACATTGGATCGACGAGATGGAGAGAAATTTTCTTATGATGACTATTACAGAAGAAGAAAAGGTATTATTGGTGGAAATCTTCCAGGGCCTATCTATTGACCAAGCATGCTCTTTTGACTTGGGCTATTTATAAAGAAGCTTTCTTTGAGAAGTATTTTCCCCGAAGCTTCAGAGATTCTATGGAGAAGGAGTTCCTGAGTTTATATCAGGGCCAGATGTCTGTGGATGCATATCAACAGTGTTATGAGGAGCTGTGTTTCTTTGCACAACTGAGTATGCAAGAAGAAGACACCAATACCCGTAGGTTTGTCACGGGACTTAGAGGAAGCATCAAAGAGCATGTTCTGGGTTTGGAGAAGAAAATATACAACGAAGCTGTGCAAATTGCTCGAGTTATAGAATCGAGCCAGAAGGAGAGTTATTATACACAGAACAGAGGTATGAAAAGGCCATCTGGAAATGCTTATAACGGAGGGAATAATAAGACATTCAAACCCTTCCGTGCTCAAGGCTTTACTGCTGCATCTAAGACTACCCCAGTAACGCAACAGCAACCAAAGCCAAATTCTGAAGGTCCGAGGTGTTATAACTGCAGCCAAACGGGACATATGGCAAGGGAGTGTCCTAAGCCCAAGAAGCAATTACATCAAGGACGAGTATATGCGGTTACATCCGAGGATGCTGCCGCATCACCCGATGTGGTCACAGGTATGACCAAAACCTTTTAAAGTTGTATTACATTGTATGAGCATATAGACTAAGTAAAATAAATCACAGGTATCGTACCTATAAATGGCATACCCGCCAGAGTACTCTTCGATTCGGGAGCTACTCATTCTTTTGTATCTGTGTCATTTGGAAAGAAACTGAATTTATCCATCAAAATATTAGACCACACACTACTTGTACGGTCACCGATGGGGTTAGAAGTGGAGTTAGAGAAAGGTTATGGGCTATGTCCAGTTTTCATTGGCGAGAAAACCTTAGATGCAACCTTGATCCAACTTGGGATGGCAGACTTTGACGTCATCTTGGGAATGGACTGGTTAGCTCGACATTCTGCGAACCTACTATGAGCCGAAAAGAAGCTAACATTTAAAGACAAAGAAGGAGCAGAATTTAGTTTTACGGGAACCAAACTTCCCCGTAAATGCAAGTTCATACTCTCAGCACTAAAGGCTAAGAAGTGCCTTGAGAAGGGGGCAGTCGGGTATCTAGTATCAGTGGTCGACCTCACCAAGGAAGCACCACGAATGGAAGATATTGATGTCGTGCGGGACTATCCCGACGTATTTCCTGAGGAACTACCAGGATTACCACCCGATCGAGCCACAGAGTTTGTGATAGATCTTATACCTAGAGCCGCACCAGTATCAAAAGCACCCTACCGAATGGCTCCTATGGAACTAAAGGAATTAAAAGTACAACTACAAGAACTACTGGACAAGGGTTATATTCGACCCAGTATATCACCATGGGGAGCGCCAGTATTGTTCGTAAAGAAAAGGACGGTAGCGTTCGATTATGTATCAACTATCGGGAGTTGAATAAACTGACAATCAAGAATCGATATCCACTACCTCGGATCGATGACTTGTTCGATCAGTTGCAAGGAGCAAAAATATTTTCTAAGATCGATCTTCAGTCAGGCTACTATCAGTTGAAGATTAAAGATGGTGATATTCCTAAGACAACTTTCAGGACCAGATATGGACATTATGAATTCTTGGTCATGTCTTTTGGACTAACAAACGCACCAGCAATTTCCATGGAACTTATGAACCGGGTTTTCCACGATATGTTGGATACGTCGGTTATTGTATTTATTGATGATATATTGGTATATTCCAAGGACAAGAAAACCCATATTAAGAACCTAAACGCCGCCCTACAGCGTTTAAGGAAAGAGAAGCTATATGCCAAATTTACTAAATGTGAGTTTTGGCTAAGTGAAGTCGCCTTCCTAGGCCATGTAGTATCCGCTGAAGGAATCAAAGTGGATCCCAGCAAGATCGAGGCTATTGTAAAGTGGGAAGCACCAAAGAGCGTTGCAGAAATTAGAAGCTTTTTGGGTCTCGCTGGTTATTATCGAAGATTTATGGAAGACTATTCTCGGATTGCTGTACCTCTCACCAGTTTGACTAAGAAAGATGAAAAGTTTGTGTGGACGGATAAATGTGAGAAGAGCTTCCATACATTGAAGATCAGATTGATATCCGCCCCGATTTTGACTATTCCCGTTCCCGGACAACCATTTACCTTGTACACTGATGCGTCAGGATTGTGATTAGGATGTGTGCTTATGCAAGGAGAACAAGTAATTGCTTATGCCTCGAGACAGTTGAAGACACATGAGAAAAATTATCCCACTCATGATTTGGAGTTAGCAGCAGTAATACATGCTGTCAAGATATGGAGACATTACCTATACGGGGAGAAGTTTCAGATTAAATAGGACCATAAAAGTCTTACTTATTTATTTAATCAAAAGGAGTTGAATATGAGACAAAGAAGATGGCTGGAACTATTGAACGACTATGATTGTGATATCCAGTATCATCCAGGGAAAGCTAATGTAGTAGCAGATGCGTTGAGCAGAAAGGCAATGATAAAATCTCAAGGAGAGGTTAGCACAACTACAGCAGTGTGTACTATCGGAATGGTATTCAATCACGACAATGAGCAGTATGTGATAGATACAACGGGTGGATCAGCCAACCAAGGGTTTATTCATTGGTTTTCAAATATGTTCGCTGCATTGAAGATTATACCGGATATAATTGATGAAGTGAAAACAATTATCAAATCAGACCCTTACCTGAGAACGGTGTAAGAAGACATCGAAAAAGGTAGGACTAACCCTGAGTTCACCTTGGACGAAGCGAATGTACTGAAGTACAAAGGAAGGATATGTGTACCCGAAACAGAAAGTGTAGACATTAGACACCGACTGATGAAAGAAGCCCATACCACCATCTATTCGATACATCCTGGAAGTACAAAAATATATCATGATCTAAAGAAACTATATTAGTGGAGAGGGATGAAAGCAGATGTAGCTAAGTTCATGTCTCAATGCCTAAATTGTCAGAAAGTAAAGGCTGAACGACAAAGACCCGCAGGACTGTTACAGCCGTTACCGAAACTAGCATGGAAATGGGACTGCATCACTATGGACTTCGTCACGGGATTACCACTGACTCCTCGTCGAGTAGTTGATGCAGTTTGGGTGATTGTAGACCGTCTGACTAAGACAGCTCGCTTTATACCGATACGACCTCAGTATACACTGGAAAGGTTAGCAAAGCTGTATGTGGATAATATTGTTCGATTACACTGTGTACCAGAGAGCATTGTATCCGATAGAGATCCACGATTTACTTCCAAGTTTTGGGAAGGATTGCAAAAGGCTATGGGTACAACATTGAAGTTTAGTACTGCATTCCATCCACAGACAGATGGGCAGTCAGAGCGTACAATCTAGATTTTAGAAGATATGCTACGAGCATGTGTAATTGATTTCAAAGGATCATGGGATGAAAAGTTACCACTGATCGAGTTCGCTTATAACAATAGCTATCAGGCTACTATACAGATGTCACCTTATGAAGCACTGTATGACAGAAAGTGTTGAACTCCTTTATTTTGGAATGAAATTGGAGAACGTAGTATTGTTGGGCCAAAATTTGTTGAAGAGACTTGTCGTGTGGCCGAAATTATCAAGGAAAGAGTGAGAACATCCCAGAATCGTCAGAAGCAATATGCAGATACTTGACGTAGAGATCTTGAGTTCGCCGTGGGTGATAAAGTATTCTTGAAAGTGTTGCCTATGCGAGGATTGAAACGGTTAGGACAGAAAGGGAAACTAAGTCCAAGATATGTCAGACCATATGAGATTCTAGCTAAGGGTGAAAAAGTGGTTTACCAGTTAGCACTACCACCATCTATGTCAAGTGTGCATGACGTATTTCATATTTCCCTATTGAAGAAGTATGTCAAGGATCCAACGCACGTTCTGACAGTAGATCTACGGGATTTGACTGATGATTTGACATTTGAAGTAACACCAATGGAAATCACCAGTCGAAAGGTTCAACGACTACGCAACCGAGATATCTATTATGTTAAGGTCACTTGGAGAAGTAGAGACATGGAAGAAATTACATGGGAAGAAGAGAATGCTATGCGAAAGTAATACCCTCACTTATTTGATTCAGAAGGTACGTACAATTTTGAGGAAGAAATTTTTTATAAGTAGGGGGGAGTTGTAAGACCCGTATCAAATAAACCCGGTCTTACCACCTTGAACCAGGTTTATCCATCATGGTTAAGCAAAATGGACCAAGGGCGTGAAGGAGATCGTGATCCCAGGTATTAAACTGACCCAAAAACACTTAAATTAAGGGGAGGGTCGCATACCCAGCAAGGGAGGGTCGGACCCCCCAAGACAGAAAACCCTCAGTTTTACAGGGGGGGTCGGACACTTTAGGAACCAGGGGTCGACGGGATCATCGACCCCCTCATCGACCCCCAGTTGCCGCCAGAAACAGAAATTAGGAAAGTTTCCTAATTTCGGTTGGACTCTTTTCAAATCTCAATGGGACTTATTTTAGGAGTTTCTACTCTATAAATAGGATGTCCCTAAGCCTCTTTCACTCCTTTTACAACCCTAATTGAATTGAGAGAAAGAGAAGAGAAGGAAGAGAAGAAGAAGAGAAGCAAGGAAGAGAAGAAAGCAAAAAGGAGAAGAGTTGCAGAGAAGAAGTATTCTTCTCAGGTACGGATACTAATTCCATGAGTTTCTACAGACCTTAGGTTAGATAATGAAGAGAGTATGATCTCAGAGAAACCCAAACCATCAACCCATGGTTAGGCTTTCATGGAAAACCATGGAGGAATTCATGAAAACTATAGAGGTGAATGATTCATGGTTTTAGACCATAGAATGTGTGTAGATTGAACTGTAGGAGCAAGCCATAGGACCCCAAACACGAAGATTGGACTGAAAGGAAGAAAATCGACCAAAACCCACAGGGGGTCGCATGGGGGGTCGATGGCCAATCGACCCTACCAGACCCTGAGCATCGACCCCAAGTGTTCGGGAAGTCCAGAATAGGGGTGGTCGCACCCAGGGTCGATCATTACTCCGACCCTACCTCCGACCCCCAGTTAACAGTATGGTTTTTAAACTCGGAATTAATTCTAATTAAATTCTATCGACTTTGTTAGGTCTTCTAGCAATATAATAACAATATAAAGGTGATTCTAAAGCTTGATAGAGGATCTATTGACAAGCTAAGATGAGGGAACAAGACCTAAACTAATTAGTTATTAATAAACTGTTTTATTTCTTGAGTCCAATGCCATATTGATTCTATGCGTGTATGCTTGTATGTGCATTCAACATGTCATCCAATATTTCTATTATTTGTTCATGTATATTTACTTCACTGTTTATAACATGATGATGATGATGATGATAGGAATAGGCATGTGAATGTTTGTGTTTGGCCAGTGTATATGGTGCGGGTAGGGATGGTATCAACCGGTACTTCGATGCCGTTTTCATCGGGGTATATTGTGCCATGGTTCTACTCAAGTCATATCCACTGACATCGTCGTATCGCCATTACTTTAGCAGAACTATTATGTCGTAGAGTATCAGGGGAGGTGGTCTCGGTCCTTGTAGTCTCTGACTCTATCGGGGGGCCTTAGCTCTATCTCTATGGATGTTCTGAGGGATGCTGGGGTGAGGCCTTGGATACACTATTTGGCATTAGGATTGGTTAGTTGTGAGCCCAGTTTGTAATCCTAACCAGCAGGGGTTTATTTGTTAGTATGGTATCAACCGGTACAGCCATGATCGTTTTTCATGGGGTGTATATTGTGCCGTTCTTGGTGCATGTGGGGCGACGGTGTCGTTTTCATTGGGCGTTTCCACACACTCGTGTATAGAGGTGCGGCGGCCGCCTATCCTTCCTATAGCACAATGCAAACTATATACCAGACCAAAGATATGATTTGACTGCATGCATATGTATTGTTGCATTGTTTTGTTTGCTCACTGAGCCATGATGTGTGCTCACCCCTCAACGTCGAATATTTTAGTTGATGATGCAGATACTACTGTTGAAGATTATATAAATGCTCCAGTGTATGGGTACATGGCGGCGGTGGAAGTTGAAGATGCAGTGGATACACATGACTCCTCTTGCGAGTGCAACTCAAGTGTATTCGATTAGATTTTTAGTTTTCTTTATTTGGATTTATTAAGGACATGTATTTGATATTTATTAATGTCTCAGTTGATATAGAATAATTTATTATTTAAATATTAATATCACAGTAGATTCTCAGTTCATTTTACTATAAGACTTCCGCTATTGTGTATTTACTCTGATTATGAATGTGGATGTATGAAGTTTAGATCAGCCGGATACCATCTGTACGAGATCCTAGTTGAACCGTTGGTTTGCTAGTGGTTCATCACACCATTCTGAATTGTGCAGAATTGGGGTGTGACAGTTTATGTCTCCTAGGATGTCTGTCTCAGTGAATGTGCCAGATGATATGGTAGTTTTTAATTCCCACTCTATTTAGGACAAATGATAAAATTTGTTATGAAAAAATTAGAGACTAGTCTAGGATCGTTTGACCTAGATGTATCTTTCATAGTAGTTTACATTAGTTGTGAGATATTTTACTATTGAGGTAATGTGTAGCAATATTAAGATGAGAACTATTGCAAAGGGATTATTTAAGAGAAATCCAAGGGATAAGAATAGTATTTTTGGAGGGGTCAAGAGATAGTTTATTGATCCAGTTCTGTTGAAAATGGCAATGTGAGGAAGAATTTTTGGGAGCTATCAGCTATCACTAAAAAACTTAAAGACAATGAGACCAAAGTAATTGATATATTAGATATCCCTCCCATTCCTTGTTAGAAAATATATTCATGTCTAGGTGGTTTGCATTATCAAAAAGGAAGAGATAGAGCTTGTGATAAGGTTATTATTTGGTAACTTCAAGGTGAATTACTCAAAGATGGGTAGATTGACCAAAGATAGGTGGTTTGACCAAATATTGTTAAGTCAGATAGACATAACCAGAAAAGGATAAAGATTCTAGGATTCCCTAGGTATTTAGAGTAGGAGGGTTTTGAAGACTGTTGGCTTGAACATTGTTTAGTTTTCTTTTACATATAGATGGTTTTTCACTCCTTGGATTTTAATTATTTACTTTATTTTTATGGTTGTTATTTAAACTAACATTTTATCTCCTTGCATTGAAAATGTGATTGATGTTACTTGAAATATCAAAATGTAAGGTTTTCCTTTTCAGCTAAATAAAAAGAAGTCATGTTGTTATGGTGCTTATGATGTTGTAAGGTAAATGAATGCTTGTAATGTTGACTATGTTTGTTCTGTAAAGTTGTGAATAAATTTTTAAGGTTAGACTATACAATCTTTTCGATTAATTGTACCAGTCATAGTTGATCTCTAGGGTAATGTAGAGACAGGTTAAGAAAGTTTTCTTGGAGTGATTGGAAAAGATTTTATCAGTGAGAGTCTTTAGATTCTCTTAGTCAGTGAGAGTATTCAGATCTGCTTGGTTAGTAGGAGATATAGTAATTAATGGTTTATCTGTGATTGTTTGTAATACCTATGATTTAATGGACAAGATTATTGGTAACCATTCATTTCATTACTTGTATGCATTCTTGATTATTTAAGACATGTCAAAGTTACAAGGCGGTATTTAACCAAAGAGGGTATTTAGCCAAGAAAACGGGAAGCCAAAGTATGATTTAGTCCAAGCTAGAGGTGATTTGCCTATAAGTTGAATAATATTAAAGTGCGTTAACCTATAAGGATTTTAAGGTAACGAGATCATGGTAATTCGATCATTGGACTTAAGTATTCATCTCAAAGTGATTCATGTCATTAAGTGGACCTCTACATGTGATTGATAGAAGGGGGTATACCAGATGTATAGGAGTACTTTTTATTGTTGTTCGACATTGGTAGGCTTGATGACTGGATCAAAGTAAATGATGATTTTTTGTGTAATTAGATTCCATGGCCACACTGGGTCAATGGTGACTTTATAATTAATACAACCCAAGTGAGAAATCGTAAGATATTTTATGAGCTAAATTAATTATAAAGTTAGTTGGTTCAGTAGGATTTTGGTTATAGGTAGACCAGTTTAAGTATGATTAGAGATGGACCAACCTAGTCCACTGTAGGACTGGTCCAGGATTGGGGTGGTATTATAAATACCAATGGTTAGGGTCCCCACAACCACAGTGTTATTTTCTTCTCCTGTTCCCAGCAAAGAGAAATCAAGGGATCCCTGGCAGAATGTGGAAGACTCTGATCCAAGCATTTAAAGTGAAGGAAACGATAAAAAATTAATCTACAGGAAAAGGTATGTGTCATATCATCTCTTTTTGATGTCCATTATATTCTAGTAATTTGTGTGAAGTGTTCATGGGAAATCCCATGGGAAAAAGCCAAAGGAGATCTAAAAATTCTTACAGGTTGGAGTGATCACCAAAATAGAGGAGCCCATTTATCAAGTGCATTTTGAAAGAATTGGAGAACGAATTTCATACCCAGTTTCTCAATTGAGTATTCATCTAGAACTGGAAAATGGCAGATGGGTTTTTTTCTTAATAAAGGTATGTTGCATGGTTCTTGCCTTTTTGATTTGTTCTCCATTAGTTGAAAATGGACTTGCATGATTTGGTTTGTTATTTTTCTCTCTGGCCCTTCAAACGGTTTTGGTTCAACAACAACGATAGAGAGAGATGGAGGAACTAGGTATTATTCAATGGTTTTATACCTTTGTTTCAATGTAAATCCCAAAGACATTCAAGACTACAAGACTGTTGAAGGAACATGCTTTTGATCCCTAATAATCATAGTCTACAACTAAATATATGTAATATGTAGATTGTAGAGTTACTAAATGAAAATCCAGTCCTGACTGGTTAATCATCTCTAATTCTCCATCATTTTTCTAGTCGGTTTCCATGTAGAACCTGATTCTCTGTATACTTCGTGGGGTTTTATTGGACAAAGGAAAAGTATTCTATTCTGTGGTACATGTAGACAACTAGTTTCTTAACTCTAATTACACGAGCATTGTAATACCCACACGCAGAAAGCCCGACTTAACTGGATTTCTGTAGTGCTAGGAGGGTTTTCCATCGTTGACCAATTAGGTTCACAAGTCATTATCGGGAAACTTGGTCTCACCATTGGTGGACCAGACCAAAAATAAATATGAAAATGTATGATGTAAGCCCTTGGTACTAGCGTTGGTCGCTAGGGCTGGTCGGGAAACCCGAGCCACTAAGATCCTACCAACTCTGACCAGCCTAGGTATAAAACCTGCCCGAGGGAATGGGATGAGTTGGGTTGATTCCAGAGGCAGTTGGAAATATTCCTTCAGCCTTGGACAAACCATTAGAGTCCCATTTTAAGTAAGACAACCTTAGAGTCATTTAGGAAGTAGGAACTTGTCACACCCCAATTTTGGACTAACCAGTAGTGTGATGAATCGTAATAAACTAACGGTTCAATCAGGATCTCGTATAGGCCGTACGCATCATATTAAACCAAACACATTCCACAATAATAATCAGAGATAATAAATAAATAAGCGAAAGTCTTTATAATTGATGAGCTGAGGTCTAACAATGATAAAATAAATATTTAATCCAGTTATCTCTAACTAACTCAAGACATAAAGTAAATAATCCATTACATGTTCCAGTACTCAAATATAATTAAACTTAATAAAAAATATATTGGTTGCACTCGCATGACGGATCATGCACATCCTCCACAGCTTCTACGTTCATGGCCACCATGTGTCTATACGACGACGTGTTCACGTAGTCTTCTACAGTAAGACCTGCATCATTAACTAAAAATATTCGACGTTGAAAGAGTGAATACACATCACGGCTCAGTGAGCAAACAAAATAATAGGCAAACATATGCATGCATTCAATTCAATATCTTTGGTCCAGTTTTAAGTTTGCAACTGTGTTATAGAAAGGATTGGTGGCCACCGCACCTCTATACACTAGTGTGTGAATTCGCCTAATGGATCAAACACCATTGCTGTTCCACATACCCCTATCATTGAATAAAGATAGAACTAAAGTGTCTGGATCACACACCGCCAATACTCCCCCTGATGCCCTACCAATTCCAATACGTAAGCCCCTATTGGCGAAGGTTTGCAAACTAGGCTCGCAACTAACCAATCCTAATTCCATCTAAATGTATCCAAGGCCTTACCCCAGCATCCCTTAATACGTCCATAGAGATAGAGCTAAGGCCCCTTGGTAGAGTTAAACACCACAAGGTCCGAGACCACCTCCCTTGATACCCTACGACGTAGTTCCGCTAAGGTAATAATGATACAACGATGTCAATGTGAAGCATGGTTTAGGGATCAAACACCCTTCCCCATACAGCATACCAACCACACTCACCAGCACATGCCTATTCCTATTATCATCCATCAACATGAAAAAAATAATAAAGTAAATATGCATGAACAGGAATATCAGTAATATTAGATGATATGTGAGATGCACATTACAAGCATGCAAGCATAGAATCATTCATGGCACTGGACGAAATAAAAGAAACATAGTTTGTTATTATCCAATTAGTTTAGGTCTTGTTCCCTCACCTGTTAATGATATTCGATCTCCTTCTAAGCCTTGCAAATCACTTTGAATCAATTTAGCAACCTAAAAATTATATGAATTTAAGTTAGGGTTCATGTGTGGCAAGTTACAGCAGTCGAAAATCAAAACAGACCACTGATATGTAACAGATTTGATCTTGTAGTGCATGTCTGTGTTGACCATATCACGTACGATCAACCCCCTATGGTTGCACTATATACGACCATACCTGCAACCATACGTTTCCTATATTCTTCCTGAATGATTGTGGTCGACTCTATCATCACCCTATGGTCTAACATCGTTGCGACCATACGAGTTTGATCAGATTTTTAATCCTCTTATGAGTTCCTACTCTTGACTCATCAACGAGATTCACCCTAATGATCATTCTTTGGCCAATGTTCTTAGTTTTATTAGACTAAAAACTCAAACCCATTCTTCATGATCCCCTTTGAGATTTGATTAGATGAAAATCTCAGAGTTGAATCCTCCCATTGGATTTGCATTACAACTTGCATTAGAAACTCCTACTCTAGGTATTCTATGGCTATAGAGTCAAGGTTTATATCTTACTTGTTGCAGAGAATCTACAGAACTCCTTCTCTCAGCCTCCTTTTCTAAATCTCCTTCTCCTTCTCTTCCTCTTCCTTTCTCCCTTAAGTTTTAGGGTTTGACAATGTTCCAAAAGAGTGAAAAAGGGTTGAGGGATGTTTTTTTTATATAGAGAGAAACTCTCCATATAAAGCTCTCTAACAATAGGAAGGAGATCCCCTTTTATTTGGAAAGTTTCTAAATTCCGAAGTCTGATTTGGGTGCGTGCAGTCGGACGTATGGTTGTAAAATCCATCGACCACATGTTTCAAAAGCATCAACCACACATCCCATTATAAGTGGTCTTCACTCTTCATCGTATGGTCGACCATACCTCCTTAGGTAGTCGACCATACACTTAATTTTAAGTGTTTCTGAGTCGACTCTCTTACTTGGTCTCGTGGTTTTCTTCACATGGTTGGTCCACTCGATCTAGAAATGATGGGAAGACCTAGCACGACACGGTTAGACCGGGTTAGTAGAGTGCGGGTCTTACAGAACTCTTGTTTTCTTTCAACTTTCTTGCCACTTGGCCTTTCTCCATCATTTTCCACTCTTGTAATAGTTATACTCGAAGAAGGAGACTTGGAATATGAACCCTACTAGACCTCTCCCTTATGAGTAATTATAAAACCTCTAGCATGTTTTTTGAGAGAGAGTGTTGTTGGAAGAGAGAAAGAGTGGGAAGAAGAAGGAAGAAAAAGGAAGGGAGAAAGCCTGCAAGTGCTGTCAAAGTTGTTAAGCCCTCGTTTTCACCGTTCGACCTTCGTTACAGGTAATACTTTGTACCCTATGCTGAAAACTCTATGACAAAATGGAATCCACTTAGTTTAATTTGATGAAATTATTTATTGGTGGAGGAACATGGAAACCCACCAGTGATAATCATGAAGGAATAATGAGCAGAAGAAGAATTCTATGAAAGTGGATAATGTTGATGTTAAGTGTTAAGGTTAATAAACCTAGTAGAAGGAAAGGGAAACCTCTTGCTAAGGATATTAAACACAGGGTCGTGAAGCCAATATCGAAGTCTTTGTCCAAGGGAATGTCGAAAGTTTCAGAAGGAAAAGTCTAGGAGCAGGGCCGGATGGTGCACCGGATGAGAAATCTGGGCGTCTAACCAGTCCAAACTGCACAGGCCAACCTTTTTGCCAAAGTTCGGATGCTACCCCGGACGATGGTCTGTAAGATCGGGCTCAATGAGCGACTGGTTCTAGAAAGTCACTGGAAGTGATCGGACGATGTGGTGGTCGTTGCTACTGTACCGACAAACGCTACGATCGCCCATTGGCAGAATGTTCAGATCACTGTTAGATGCTATGCCGGTTACGATAACTACGACCGAGGTACCGACTAGCCAACCACAGACTTCCATAACTGATAAAAATTAATGTGAGAATTGTAACCAATAACTCCACACTCCTTATAGGTGTAGAGCACATTAGAGACATAGGTTATTTTAGTGTGGACAATTACGTAATCCTAGGTGAGGAACAAAATCCTAACTTAATTCTGGTGTGTTTGAAATGTGCTGTTGATTGATGCTGCATGCTTATGATTAGATAATGTATAACATGTCATTCAATAACTGTCTTTTGCATACATTGCATCAAATCTTATGGATGTGAATGCCTAGTAGGTAGTGGTGAAAGGATCGAAGACCAATGGATCCAACCTGCTGAGAATGTAATTGCCATGTATTATCCAGTATCCTAGGGGAGGACAACATCCTGGGGGGCAAAACGGATGGCCTGTGAATCCTACTAGGGTATTGGGAGAGTACATAGGATGTCATATAGGATTGATTAATGATAGAAGCCATGTGTGTGACCCTAACTAGCAGGGGGTTAGGTATTGGTAGGATGGAGTGATGAAGGGGAAGGGTTGACAGTGTTCTTTGGAGCATCACTGACCGAACTTGCTGTCCCATCACCATTCTGATTGGGATGTCGCATGGCTTTACCAGGGCTATTGGAGTAGGCTGGTAAGTGTCCAAATACTCCCGTGCATGCAGGTTATAGTCTGTTTCGGGGAAGTGTGGCTAGGTCTTTCCATAGCATTTTTTACATACATCATATTAGATTCTTGTTATGTGCATAATCTATTCATTTGATTGCTTGCTTGCCTGTTTCTCAAGAGCTCAAATTGGAGAGTTCACCTTTGCGATCGCCACTCTTTTTAGTTATGACTGCAGGAATTGCAAGGGCACAACGTGAATGAGCTCCATCCGGATCCATAACACCCTGATGACGTAGTAGTCATGGGGATGACGAGACAAGCGGTGGGTCGTGAATGTGATAGGAGCGTGTTGAAGTAGAAGACTGCTTCAGATTGTGAATTTATTATTAGACAATAGTTTATGTTATAGATATTTTATCATCAAGTAGTGCCCACTGTTATAGGGCTAAGCATAGATGTTTTTCTTGTTGATTAAAACCCAAAACAATCATTGAACATAGTTACAAGATTGTTTATTTAATATAAGATAATGATAGAGCTCAATTTACTCTATATATTTTTTCTATGATTAATTTGCTCTGATATGGTGTTATGGTAAGGACGGTGGTTTGATTTCGGTATATACTCAAAGTGTATCCTGATTGAACAGCGATTAAAATGATAGGTGGTCCAGTTTCCTGCTAAAATTTTACATATTTTAAATTCGGGGTGTGACAAACATGGTTCAAGGTATAGGTATTGGATCGGCTCTGGTATGTGTGTCTTAAATTTTTTCAATGTTGGATTCGTCACCTGCATTGAAGATTAATCCGTTTTGAAAATTTAAATTTTTGGTGATGATCCGAATGAGAATTATTCTGATGTCTATGATGGTAGTAGAGGGCTTGAGCTCATCATTGATCTCATTTAAGGGTGTAGGGGCAAAGTCCCCATGGTATGGTTCGATCCGACCTAACGGAGTGACCCACCTTTGAGGAGCTATATGATTGTACTTTTATTGCTTTGTAAGTAAGGTTGCAATATTTATCAGAAAAAAAGTAGGGGTACAACAAAACTATAAAAAAAAAAAGTAGGATTGCAACTAGGGATGTAAGTTTGGCCCTAACAACCCAAACCCGGCCCTAACCCGCCTTGAACCCTGTGGTGTTTTAGTCTCTTTTGTAGATTTGAAGCTCTTAAACTTTGTTGTCCTACTTCTGTTACTTTCCGCGGGTGGGAGCGATTGTTTTAGGTTGATTTTGTTTTCCGAATTTATGGGAGTATATGCATAAATAAGCACCAGTAATTGAAGAACCAACATAGAAGGTGACAATTACAAAGCCGATTAGCCACGCCACCTTCTCTCTGTTTTCTCACTTTGATTCTGGGAATAAAGCATCACCCTAAATTTATCGTTTGTTAAATGAACTGAATTGGGAATAAAAACCAAAATCATGAGTTTGCGATTCTCGAGTCCCATATGAATCTTGATTCCTTACGAGAGAAAGAGACAAAGACATAGAGAGAGAGAGAGAGAGAGAGAGAGAGAGAGAGAGAGAGAGAGAGAGAGAGAGAGAAAGAACTTCTTGAAGAAATTAACCAAAAACAGAAAAAAAATCGATTGTGGAGTGGTTAGATTAGCAAGTTTTCAATCAAACCCCAATTGCCATTGGTCTCTTAGCAACATTATCAACATATATTTTGGACCAATTAGGCTCGACCAGACTCATGTCTCCCATTCTCAGTGAAATCTTCCCTCGGTTTATGATAATTCCACACTCAGATTATGATAAATGTCAAGTAATATTGTTCATTGGACGAATTCAGGGCCAATCAGGGTCAATCTGACACTGGATCAGGGTTAATCAAGGTTAACTTAGCCCAACTTGGACTTGTCAGGGTAGAATTAGGGTTAGGCCAAACCCTGCCAAGGTAGGGTTAGAGTTGCACATTTTTTGACCTTGGCAGGGTTGGGTTAGATTAAGGTTATGTTTAAGGTACTCAGGGTCTGGGTTAGGGTTTTAAAAAACCCAGACCAACCCAGCCTTGTTGCAGCCCTAGGTTGGGCTTGGCTTTTAGAACCCTAACCCAATCTTGAGTCCCTTAAAGCAGCTCTAGACCCGGCCTGACCCTATGAGGATCAGACAAAGCATCAACCCAGCCCTGACAGGGCTGAGCCAAGTTGCCTTGATTGGGCTAGAAAGTTAGGATTTAGGAATACTCAAGAATAGAGTTTGGTGGGTGAGGGATAAAAGTGTAGTTAGGGAAACATATGAGCCGAGGCCCAACCTTGTTAGGGCTTAGGCGGGTTTGGCGTTGTCTAAGTTTAGGTTCACAGAGCCAAACTTGCACCCCTACTTGTATCCTTAGCCACAAAAGGAAGATAGAAATGAGGTTTTTGGAGCTTGGATTTGGGGGAGAACTAATTCTTGAGAAATCTCCTTTGTAACAAAGATCTCATTTGTAACCTAATTTTGATATAGTGAATCATCTTTATCTTCTCCCGTGGATGTAGTATATCGCATTGGTGTGTAAATTACGTTAAATCTATGTTGTTTTTGCTTGAATAGTTTTCTGTTTTCTATTTTATGTTTTCTATTTTCTATGCGTGTTTGTTGGTATTGGCTCTAAGATTATCAGTTTTGGGAATAACTGGCCCCAATGATTTGATATCCGATCTGATTTATGTTTTAATATTATTTAATTATGGATCAGCTACATATTAGCTTACCTTGGATCTATACACTGATCCAATCCAATCCAGATTGATCTTAGATATAACCAATATTGTATCCGATTCTTGGATATAAATGGATTTAGAACCTTGGCCAGGACAAAAAATTATTTCTTTCTCATCTAATTTCTTTAGTAAATGGAGATTGTAACTCAAGCTTTCCAACTATATGGTGAGTGGTGACTTCTATATAATTTGACCCGGTTTTTTTTTTTTTTTTTTTGGGGGGGGGGGGGGGGGGGGGGGGGGGTTGTAGGAGTGGGGGTGGGGGTAATGTGTAATACTAGATCTGTCCCCAAATTTTGGATAAGGTCGCAACTTGGGCTGGGCTGCAAAGTTGAGCATCAATTTGGGTTAGAGGTAAATAGAGAGCTCTCTCTCTCTCTCTCTCTCTCTCTCTCTCTCTCTCTCTCTCTCTCAAGCTATGTTGTTACAAATTTAAAAAATTTAGATTTTTATTAGCTTCAAGTCTAATTGGGTATGTAACAATTTTATGGAGAAGGGTGTATACACTGCCATTGTATATTGGCATTATACATGCATTGCAGCGAATAAATAGACATGGATAGACATATATGGTATGCATACATATACATGGTAGAATATTGATGGGACTTAAGCTCTAAAGTTTGACACTTGACTAATATATACCATGTTCTCTCTATCCATTGATCAGAATTGCTAACAGAATTGCTACATTATCAATTCACATGGTGCAACAAGGATGGATTTAAAGAAAGGCTTCTTTAATGAGCCCTATAATGATATTTTTCCCACCTAGTGAAAATTACTCAGACTTTCCCTTGATATTTTGTTTACTACACGGACCTCCTCTGGCACTTATAGACTTACACTCCACTATCTAAAACTAACAGTATTAACTTAAATTTTTAATTTTTCATTTTCGTCTATTGTTTTTTCTCTTCACTCTCAAGCCACGCAAAGCTCCTTCTTCCATTCTCCATTCCGGTGACAATCATCCTTTTCAACGAATTGATCCGAAGAAGTTCAAATTTTGGTTGAGTTGCCCTTGGGAACATGTTAAGTAGCCAAAATATGAAAGAAATCTCAAAACTCTGAAACTAAAAGAAATACAAAGATTTTCAAAGAGGAATAGAAATAGAAAAACATTCACAACCCACCCAAAATTCTTAGGAAAACACGATCGATAAGCTCAAAGATCGGATTCAAACAAATGAGAATTATTGTAGACAAAAGGAAAAAAAAAAACCTAAAATTGGTAAGAGTACACACCAGAGTGTTTGTCAAATAAATCACTGAGATATGAGGGGGGATCAAAAGACAAAAAGGGGAGAGAACCCGATCTAAAAAGGGGGTTTCATGAAGGCGTGTAATTGTCTTCTCGATTCGATCATCTTCTCCAGCAAATTTTGTAGGAGCCTTGTCTTCTTCAAATTGATTGGAGTTTTGCAAACTCCACTGAAAAGTTTTTTCTCCAGCGGCTTAATTTCCTTTCATCTTTGTTTGATGTTAAATGATGATGGATCCATTCTTCCTATGATCCCTGCAATTTTTTATTATAAGGTTCTCCTGACAAAGATGATAAAATCGATTAGAGGTTTTTCTTCAATTGATGGTGAGTATCCTATTAATCTATATTTCATTTTAATCAATTTCCATTGTATTGCTTTATCAATCGGCTGGTTGAGTCATTCTGTCAATCTATATTTCAAAAAAAAATTCTAGAATAGAAATTACTCCTCGGCAAGTTCTTCAGTGTGACTTCATGCTTGATCCAATTACCAATCTGGCTTTATTCCTCTTTATGTTCGTTATTTCTATTAAAACACAATGGTTTCACACATGGACATTGACAAAATAAGGAATATGATCACATACCTCTTTGAGTTTAATCTCCCTTTAGTTTTCAAGTTTTGATCGCAACCCCTCGATTACAGTCTTCCACAGCCTTCAGAGGATATCCCCAATCTCTTGCTAATGGGTGCAAAGAGACTATTTTATTAACTGTGGTTGTGGAAATTCTGATATAGTATTTATAGAATACTGACATAACCCTAATACCCTTTCCACAACAGAATTAACGTTATCTATCTCGACCAAGTGACGAACCAACTAGACTGATTTTACCGTGTCAATCAAACTCCCACTAAATAACTAGTTTAGATAATTAGTAAAGCCATATATTCTAATAATCTTCCACTTGGGCTAAATTAATTATAAAACTATCATCAATTAGTATGCCCATGGAATCAAACACACTAAATTGTCACAAACTTTGATTCATCTATCAAGCCTACCAAAGCCGAGCAACAATAGAAAATGCACCTCAATATACAGTGTACGACCTTCTATAAACTACAACAGAGGTTTACTCAATATATGAATCGTCTGAGATATTTCATGAAAATAAACTCTCATACAAGTCCAAACTTGATTAAAGAACCTTTAATCAAAATGCCTCAAAACCTTTATGGGCAATAAAACATGGTATTACATAAAGTGAAAGTATAATACCACACATTGGCTAGACACTGTCTTCATTCTTTAGCTAAATATTGCCTTGTACTTTTTAAGTAAATACCGCCTTGCACTCTTTGATTAAATATTGTCTCAATAACCCCGGATGAATATTGCCTTGTTACATTGGTTGAAAATATCGCCTAAACTCTTTGACATGTCAAAACACACAAATATGCGAGCAAAATAACAATAATACAAATGCTAAAATAAACAAAACAATGGTTACAAAACTGTGTCCATTAAACCATGAGTAATACAATCAAACATAGACAAACAATAACAGTATATAAACATAAAGAGTCTTCCAGTGATTAAGCATATCAAGAGACTTTCACTGATTCTCAGATATTTGGCTACTCAAGCGTCTGATAAAATTAATTATTTTTTAACCATGAATAATTTTTACTTAGTCCTAGGATCATTAAACAATACTTAGGTTCCTCTTTTTAAGCAAGTATAGACGAACTTATTTAAGCTCAACTTCACCCTTACACTACCATTTTCTGTCATAATTGGTATTTAGTGAGCTAAGTCATTAAACTATCTCTCCCCTTTTTATTTTAGAATTATCAAAATTTTTCTTGGATTTCTCTCAAATAATCCATTTACAATAAATTCCGTTTGAATGCTACTACACAAGACCTCATGGACAGAATACGTTTATCAAAGAATACATCTAGGTTATGTAATCCCAGACCATTTTCAATCTTTTCATATAATCTTGTTTGTAAAATAATAATCAAGATAACAGCTCAAAAATAATATAAAAAATAATGAGACATGCATGATTAATTTACATAAAGTAAAACAACACCTACAATTTGAACATATATAGGCAAATCATCTCTGTGAGAGTCAACCAAATTACACACTCATTCTTTAGGACAAAGTATGCATTAGTCCTCTCGATAGCTGTACAACAACTATGAAAAGATAATGCCTTTCGAAAATCTCACCACCTTTGAGTGGATGAAACCCTTAAAACCAAAAAATTTTCAACCATGTGCATGAGTTTCACATAATCCTTGGCAACACTACCTTTGGGTGGACAGTGTCATTCTTTGCTGTATCCATAAAAATGGGAGTTCATGTCAATGTCATTTTTGGGTGAGCACTGTACTTCCTTACTATAGCTTGTAAATGCACAAATATTGGATATAAGCATATTATGATAGAACCAAGTGTGCCACTTTGGTGGTCCCATAAAATCCACACAATAGCTATAAACTCTAATTTGAACAGACTTGGACAATGTCACATTTGGATGAACACTGTCCTTCTGGAGGATTTATAAATACTGATCCTTGAATTTGAACACTTCATAATGAAATAAGGTTGTCATTTTGGTGGTCACACCAAGTTTCACCATCATATGAACAAATCCCAACCTACAGCATATGTGGGATATTTATTTAACCATGAATATTTTAAAATACAACTTTGCAAGTCTAAACATTTATATAAACATGCACATTAGCTCAATAATCAATTTGGTATAATAAATTTTAAAAAAATCAACAGAAAAATTACAAAGTAGGGTCCAAAGGGCATTATTTGGGATTGATATGTTTCCCAATGTACCAAACTATATACTAGATTAAAAAGGGCATCCCAGTGGACGAGGCTCCCACTATTGTAGGGTGGGAAATGCAGAATGTACGCAACCTTACCCCCACAATGTGGAAAGACTGTTTCTAGGATTTGAACCCATGACCACCAAGTTGCAATATGACAACCTTACCGTCACACCAAGGCTTGCCCTCTAAACTATATACCAGATCGAAGAACGTAAAAAATGGAGTATACTATAAAAAAAACTACAGTCCAAATGGACCTCCCAGGCACCTATATGTGTGGATTAATGATTCTTTATTAAAAATAGTAGCTATACAGGCCCTTAAGAATCCTGGCAGGGTCGGTATGGTCTACGCTGGATTGGCCAAATTTGACTCGGTTCGGTTCAAACTGAATATATCATTTTTTATTTGCAAAATGCCTTCAGATTGAACCACTGAGTTGCTTCACTGGCCCGACTGTCAACCAAAAACTGGTTCAACCCGGTCCATGAAGGCTAGTTCCTAGATCAAAGTATCGGATTGTCGGGTAGAATTTTTGGGCTAGAAAATGTGTCTCCGGGTCGAGTGCTCGGGTCAACCTGCTGGGCATAGCCACAGTAACTGGGTTAACCAAGGTAGGGTATTTAGTTCGAGTCCAAGGATCCGACCGAGATTGATTGGTTCTAGTTCAACCCTAAAGTCTGGATCGGGCTAGCCGGTTTCAATTTGACCTGGGCTGGGTTGACTAGGGCCGAGTTGACCCGACGAGTATTTAAATAAGGTTTTCGATTCATTACTTGGTCATCTCAATGATGAATCGTTGCCAACAGAAAGGTTTTTTTTTTTTTTAATTCACCCGTGAGTGGATCTCACTCACTATCGTCAGGGGCTCATGAGGGCGCTTCGGGTGTCGGACGACGATGAACGTCGCCATGATCGTTTCGCCAAGACCTTCAGTTTGATATATTATTTGTCACCTTTTACCAGTTGGAAAAATTATCCTTTTGGTATGAAAGTGATTTTGACGATTTTATTTGAATAGGGATGAAATTTTTTCTCTTTTCTCAATAAAAACTCATGGGTATATCTATTCACTGATCTACCATTGATTCTAGGTATGTAGGTCTAGCTCTGATACCAACTATTAGATTATTGGCCTACATATTTCTAAAACACAATGGATTCACTAGGGTTGCAACAGGGTTAGGTTGGGCTGGGTTTCTTAAAACCCCAACCCTGATCCTGAGTACACTCAACCCTAACCCAGCCCAACCCTATCAGGGTCAGAAATTGTTGAACCCTAACCCTACCATGATTGACCCTGACAGGGTAGGGTTGGGCTGGGTTGACCTTGACTGACAATGATTCAGGGTCACAGATTGGCCCTGAATTCATAATAGCACAATGAATTAAAGAACCTTTACGACATTTTATTGAAGAATCACAGAAGAACAAATAGAAATTTAAAGGGCAAAAGAAAAGAAATAATGAAGACAATATGATGATTATATTACCAGAAGAGGTGAGAAAAATATTGAAAAATTGAAAATCTTAACCTAAGCAAGTGAAGTTGCAGGGGTTGTATTAAGAGTACCGAGTTAAAAATGGTGTCAGCTAATTGATCAAACTGAAGATAAAATCGAAAATTCCTGCTGTTTTGTGATTTGATCCCCTTTGCAATAACGTAATAAATTGCTTAAAATGATTAACGAAATTAGAAAAAAAAAGGTTTTCATCATAGGCAAAACGAATAGAAATCCAATGAAACCAAAATGCAGAAACTATGTATGAAATGTCTGTTCAGAGGTGAATTCTCAAAATTTGAATATAAATGTGAATCGTTAAAGATCGGTACATAACAGAACTAATAAAAAAAAACTTGATCTTCTAAAAAAAGGAAGAACGTCATCGGAGATCTAGGGTTTCACAGAGATGGAGAAAAAGAAGAAGATAAACTGGCTTCTAAGGCACGCATTTGGTT
Organism: Protea cynaroides; assembly: GCA_028583415.1. Lineage (NCBI taxonomy): Eukaryota > Viridiplantae > Streptophyta > Magnoliopsida > Proteales > Proteaceae > Protea > Protea cynaroides. Next base: position 66,607,194 of record CM053265.1, read on the forward strand.
TTAAATGGCGGATGAGACTCTCTCTTCTACTTGAGGAGAGCTTGTGCCTATGTGAACACTGGATCAAAACATATCTGAGTCAAACAAATCCACCAACCAACTGAAAGAATAAAACCTAAACTTGTTCATGGGGGAGTCTCTGGTGATCCAGTGAGGGAGAAGCCTAAGACTCTGAAGTATGGAGTGTGGAGTAAGCCGTGTCTCTGTGAGTGGTGAGTCGTCCAAACTCCAGAGGCGGAAGCGTTGCAAGACTCGTGATGGGCTGTTAGGGACATATATATATATATATATATATATATATATATATATATATATATATATATATATATATATATATATATATATATATATATATATATATATATATATATATGTCCGGCCGGGCTTAACCTAGGGGGTTCAACGTTAACGCAACCTGACCCTGCTAGGGTTGAACAAATTTCAGATCCTAACTCAGCCCTGTTAAGGTCGGACCGGGTTCAACACTGCCAGGGTTCAGGGTGGGTTAGGGCCGGGTTCGGGTTGTCAAGGCCAAACTTGCAGCCTTAGGTTTCACACATGAACATTGACAAAATAAGGAATATGATCACATAACACTTTGAGTTTGATCTCCCTTTAGTCTTCAAGCTTTGATCACAATCCCTATTACAGTCTTCTACAGCCTCCAGAGGATATCCCCAATCTCTTACCAATGGGTGCAGAGAGACTATTTCACTAACTGTGGCTGTGGGGATTCTCATCTAGTATTTATAGAATATTAACATAACCCTAATACCCTTTTCACAATAGAATTAGGGTTATCTATCTCAACCGAGTGATAAACCAACAAGACCTGTTTTACCATGTCAATCATACTCCCACTAAATAATTAGTTTAGATAATTAATAAAGCCCATATATTCCAATAATTTCATTTTCATTACAACCATAATCAACGCATAACACTTACCACAAGGAATCACCGTATCAAAATTTTAGAGAGGAAGAAATGATAAACAAGGAAAGGGAATCGATGGCATTTCACAATAAGAGCTGCCATTTCTTTGATTGATTTTCCAAATAAATAGATCATTATCTCTCACTGGCGGCATATTCGGATTGATAAATTTCTCCTTAGCTTATCAGTGACTTTGTCGACTGATATCGATTGGAATTTCTTCTAAGTCTTCTTGACAAAACTTCAATAGTGAGTATATCAGTCTACTCTGTTCCATTCGGATTCTAAGTTTCAAATTTAAAATCAAAAGAGACATGACTATCTGTATTCCCTTTACTTTGTTTCCGCCCAAGTCTAGCATATGCCCTTCTGTGTCGCTCTCAATGTTACACCCCAATTTTGGTCAAACCAGAAGTGCGATTGAACCATTAATAAATTGTGGCTCAAGATAGGATCACTAAGAACCCTACCAACATTCAAACCATCACATCATAACCAATAATAAAAAATAATAGATAACAGTAGAAGTCTTTGTTAATAGATGAACTAGTGTCTAAGTGATAAATAATAAATAACCAATTATCTCAAGGTTTATCAAAATAAAAAATAATAATAATTCATTACATGTCTTATAATTCCCAAACACAAGGTAAAACCCTAAAGGTAGACACAATAGAGGCACTTGCATGACGAGTCATGCTCGCTCTCCATTGTCTGTAGGTCCATAGCTGCTACTCTTCCAAATGAAGGTGCATTGACATAATCGTCCATCGTATAATCTGCATCATCAGAAACTAAAAAGAAAATTATATCGTGGGGTGAGCTCACAACTTAGCATAGTGAGAAACAAAACACGCAACATACAATATGCATGAGATGGCATTCAATCATTTGGTCTAGTTAAGTTTGTAATGTGCTATGATAAGGATAGACTACAACCACACCTCCATACACGAGAGTGTGAGCACACCTAACGGTCAGGCTCTAACCAAAATCGTTGTCAGCCCACGACACTCACTACAAGATAGAGATAGAGTTAGAGCTTAACGACAGGCTACAACCAAACCGTCAACACTCCCTGATACCTATCTTGTATAAGTACTGAGAATCGTCATTAACCAATCCTAGATGTCATCACAATGTATCCATGGACCTACCCCAGAATCCTTCAATAAGAAACAAAGATAGAGCTAGGGTCTAACGGTAAGGCTATGGCCAACACTGCTAGCACTCCCCTGATACCCTATCTCGTACTAAGCACGCTAAAGTAGATGGTGATATGATGATATCAATGTGATGAGTAATTCAAGACTCCAATCTTTCTTCACCCAATACACCAACCACACACAAATACATGCCTATTAATAATTATGTCATAACTGAAATAAACAATATGCATGAACAATAAATAACAGATATTGGATGACATGTTATATGTATAGACATGTTATATGTATAATACAAGCAAATCAACGACACACAAGGTAGTTTATTATTATCCAATTAGTTTGGGGTCTTGTCCCTCACCTATTGAGTGATCCTAACACTCTCTGTGATGTTGAAACTATCCTTGCTTGGTTATGAATCCTAGACAATCAATATGATTAAATTAGGTTTAATTCTAGAAATTTACTATTCATCGGATTTACTGTCCAGACTGGCAAAGAGTGATGAGGACATCGTCTCAGTCTATTAGTTTATGACTCTCAGTCAGTAGTCCATTAGTTTTAGGACTCTTTTTATTTATTTTATTTCTTTTATAGTGGACCCCATCCACCCCTTAGATGTGAGCTCTAATTCTTTTATTTTATTAGAGTTGTGGGTTCTAATGTGGGCCCCTTCCTTTTGACGATGGTTTTAGATTCAGTTGTTTAGTTAGCTTATGATTTTTTTTGTTTTTATTAGTCTTTAGAGTTATACTCTAATTAGGTTTGTAAGCCTATTAAAGGCTAATTTTATTAATGGAAAGGAGATGATGATTATTGATTACAGAAAAAAGAAAGAAAGAAATAGATCTCGTGCTCTCGCTCTCTCTCTCTCTCTCTTCCTCTCTTCTCTCTCATTCTAGTTACATAATTATTCCCCAACCACTTATCTCTCTCCCGGCTTCTCTCCTGTAATTAGGACAGGTATGTCCCATTCCCCTAAATCTGTGGACAGATTGATTCCACCCTTTTCTCTCTTATCTTTCTCTCCCTTCTTTCTTTCTTATTACAAAAATTTCCCTTCCCTTGTACTGCTCTCGACAATGGCCTTTTTTCCCCTTTTCTTTTGCTGTTTTGGTTACTGGCTATTAAAAAATTAACCCAAGACTACCTTGCTGTACACTGCAGCACCCAAATCCAAAGTTATTTTAATTGTACTCTTTATGTTACCCCTTCTGTTAATCATATCATAGTGATAGTCTGATGTTGGGTTATTTATTTTTATTTTAGTACATCATTAAGTTATAACTCTAATCTACATAACTTTTACTATAGTGAATGCCAAGTTAGTGCTTACTAACGTGGATAGCCACTTTGATACCCTTGTTACAGCTGAGGCTTCGTATTTGGTATGTTAGGGTCAGGATTTCATCTCTTTAATTATTGGAAAGTTACTACTTTTGCATGTTCATAGGTTTATCTAGTCATTAGGCATTTAATCTTATTAGTTTAGGAGTTTTGAAATCTTTTGCACATTAGTACTTCTTAATCTATGGTTTATTTTGAACATAACATGAAATCTAATTGACTATTGCTTAGTTGATTATGTTACTTGGTTTTATGTTATTCTTTACTTGTGGTTATCATGAAACTAATCTCGTAAGCATGTCATGTGAGTTGCTGCCCATAACAGTTCTTGCCCATTAGTTAGTTATTTCAGTAACCTTTGTGTTAATGCGTCATGTTAGAGTAGGTTAAACTAGAGATCCTAGGTTAGCCTACATCAAAGAGTCTGTCACACCCCAATTCCACACTGTTCAGAATGGTATGATGAACTGCTAATAAACCAACGGTTCAACCAGGATCTCGAATAGACTGTGTCCGTTTGTTTAAACCATACACATCCACAACCACAATCAGAATAAATACACAATAGCGGAAGTCTTAATATTAAATGAACTGAGAATCTAAATGTGATAATCATAAATAAGATATCCAATTATCTTGCATTGACTGAGACATAAGTAAATAAAATATCAAATTACATTTCCTTAATAATCTAAATAAAAATCTAATCGAAAACGCATGAGTTGCACTAGCATGACGATTCATGCGTCTCCACTATAACTTCTGTGTCCATCGCCGCAACATGCCCGTATGCGGAAGCACTCATATAATCTTCCATAGTCGTACCTGCATCATTAACTAAAAATATTTGAATTCGAAAAGGGTGAGCACACATCACGGCTCAGTGAGCAAACAAAACAATGTAACAAACATATGCATGCATTCAATTCATATCTGTGGTCTGATATATAAGTTTACAATGTGCTATAGAAAGGTTCGGAGACCGCCTCACCTCTATACACAAGTGTGTGGAGCTGCCCAATGAATATCGGCATTGCCGTCCCACATGCACCCACCATGGACAAGTATACACCCAATGAAAATGGCATTGCTGTACCGGCTGCCCATACCAACACGTAAGCCCCTATTGGCGAGGGCTTGCATACTGGGCTCGCAACTAACCAATCCTAATGTCAAACAATGTATCCAAGGCCTCACCCTAGCATCCCTCAATACATCCATAGAGATAGAGCTAGGGTCTGGTGACCAGGACACACCACAATGCCACGTCCCCCCCTGATGCCCTACGATGTATTAGTTCTGCTAAGGTAATGGTGATACGACGATGTTAGGGGACAAGACTTGAGTAGAGATAGAGCTAGAGTCTGGTGACCAGGACACACCACGATATCACGTCATCCTCTTGATGCCCCACTCGAATCAAATACACTAACCACACACAAACATTCACATGCCTATTCCTAACATCACCATCATCATCATGTTATAAATAAACGCAATTAAATATGCATGAACAGTAATAGCAAGAATAGTAGATGACATGTGATATGTACATTACAATCATACAATCATAGAATCATACATGGCATTGGACTCAATAAACGAAAATAGTTTATTATTAGCCAATTAGTTTAGGTCTTGTTCCCTCACATTTGCTTGAGTGTAGATCCTCTTTCAAGCTTTAAGAATCACCTTTATATCACTAGAAAAACCTAACAAGTCGATATATTTTAATTAGAAATAATTTTCAACAATTTAAGCTTGCTGTAAAGCTAGGGTCGCAGGATGGGTCGCAGGTATCTGAGACCCCAGGGTGTAGGGTCGATCATAGGGTCGGTTACCTATCGACCCTATGTGCGACCACAGCCTCCCTGGACTTCCCGAAAGCGTGGGGTCGATCCTATAGTCTCGTAGGTCCATTCTAAGAATGTTCTATGGCTCATAACTATGATTTTACACACTTTCCATTGCCTATGATGATTACTTTCATGGATTCCTTCGAAACTCATCCATGGGTAGATGATTTGGGTTTCTCCCAACCCTAACTTCTTCATAAACTATTCTAGGGTCTTACATAGTTCATGGAGAATGTATTCATATCTTAGGGTTGTTGAGATTCAGAGATTTCTCTGAGTTCCTTCTCTTTAGTTGTCTTCTCAAATTCTCCTTCTCTTCTTCTTCTCCTCCTTCTCTTATCTTTCTCTTACTATCAATTAGGGTTTCAAAAGGAGTGAAAGAGGGTAAGAGACATCCTATTTATAGAGGAAAACCTCCCAAAATCCGTCCCAACGAGTTTAGGAAAGGTTCCCTTTGAATTAGGAAAGTTTCCCCTGGTGGGGCTACTGAAGTGGTTTCTTTCTGGCTCGACTCTATCACGCGAGCAATTTGTACAGCTTCATTGTATACTTTCTTCTCAAGTCCTAGAACATGTTCACGGATGCTTCCCCTGAGTCCCATGACGAACCTTCGGGTCTTTGTGTTTTCCTCTTGCATGCTGGAGGGTGCAAAGAAGAACAACTCCTCATAACACTGTTGATATACATCCACAGTCATTTGCCCCTGATACAAACTCAGGAACTCTCTCTCCATAGAATCTCTAAAACTTTTAGGAAAGTAGTTCTCAAAGAATGCCTCTTTGTATATGCCCCAGGTTAGTTGGGTGTGCTTTGTTAACAGGTAAGTCCGTGTGGACTTCCACCAGTGGTGTGCATCACCTTTCAGCATGAATGTTGCGCACAACACTTTCTCCTCTTCATTCACCGTCATCATCATAAAATTCCTCTCCATCTCATCAATCCAGTGTGCTGGCCACAAAGGATCAGCTGGCTTACCATTATACTCCTTGGGCTTCATCTTTAGAAAACGCTCAACCAGTCTGGAGAGGTCCAGCTGATGAGGAACATAGGCCCCATACATAGGTGGTTGGTACTGATAACCACCTTGAGCTACTCAGGGTTCTGAACTTGAGCCTACATGACGGGAGTTTGAGGTGCATGGGGTACCATGTTACTTCCCCCTGGTACTGTGCTTGCCTATCCTGTTGGCATCGGTGTCGTCTGTGCAGCTGGAAAAGCCATGCCTATGGTAGCTTGCATAGTAGCTTGTACTTGTTTTATTTGCTGCAGCTGTTGTGCCAAGTTCATTACGGTTGTAGCCAGGTCTGTAGGTGGAGCTGGCAGATTGGTAGGATTTGTCTGACCATTAACTACGGACGGTGCCGTGTTCATATTCTCTTATGTTTCGCGACGTATATGGTTGTCTTCCTCTACAGGTGGTGGTGGTGGAATAGAGTTTCGGCTTTGCCTGGTTACTCTTCGCCCAGCCATTTTTCCGTTCTGATGATGGTAGTGCCTTAAGTAATCATAGCACATGTGAGGCAATCAATATAATTGTTCTCCAGTCAAAAATCCAACTAATCAATATCATTTTCAAAATTTTCAGATCATTCTGTCAAAATTATTGTATTTTCCATCGTAGGGTCGATGGTAGGGTCGATCCTTATGCGACCCTAGGGTATGCGACCCTGAGAATCACTGTCAACTTACCGAGAGCCTAGGGTCGATGGTAGGATCGGTATATGTCCGACCCTAGGGTCGACCCCTAGTTTTTTGTCAGATCACCGAGAGGTTAGGGTCGATGAGGGGGTCGGAGGTAGGGTCGCATGTTTTGGTCGAATTATGCGACCCTAGGACCCAGAATCAGGTTTTTAAACCCGATTTTGGATTCATTTCTCATTCTTTCTCCTGCCTTCCGACTCAACTCGTTCCTCTGAGTTGCTACAGTGACGACCCCGACCCGTTTGGTGATTCTATCATACATTCGAGACTCTCACTCCTTCTCTTCAGGTGTGTTCTCTACTGTTTCATGTTTTAAGGTTTCCTAACTAGGGTTTTGCCCAATTATATCGTTTTCTTCAAATTAAAACTTTTTTAACCTTTAAAATTTTGATTTTTGTTGGGGGCTTTTGCTGTTGGTCACCCAATGGACGAAAGCCCTCAAAAATATTCAAGTTTCATCGGTTAGTTATCGAGAAACTTGAAAATTTCTAATTTTGACTTAATTTTCGAGATTTTTTGAATTTATTGAAATTTCTTCAAATTCAATCTTCTTAAATTAAATTTCCAACTGTATGAGCCTTGCAGGATAGTTTAGAATCTATGTAAGCCCTCTTGCCAAGTGTATAGGTGAAAAGTGAGGCTTTTGACTAATTTATGCCGTTGTAATGCCAATTTTTTTTGATTTTTCACCATTTCTGATCTATTATCTGTTTTTCTTTGTTTTGGCAGCTAATATGGCTCGTACCAAAGTCCCTAGGGTTCACGGCCCAGTTCATTTCCACTCTAATGAGGCCGAGGCTCAGTATGCTCGTTACGCTCGTAAGAAGGTAGAGGGAGGTCGTCGTGTGGACTTGGCTAGTCTAGCCTTGTTTGACGTGGAGACAGCATTTGGTGACATAGGCTGGCTTCCCGTGATTACCTACGACACCTGTACCCGTCTGGATCTGGTGAGACAGTTCTATTGTAATCTCCAGGTGGTGGGAGATCACAATGACACTGAGAGGGGTAGGGAGCTCAGGATCACGAGCTACGTCAAAGGAGTAGAGATTTCCTTTTGCCGCGCCAGTTAAGCGGACCTCTTGGGCATATCACATGACGGCCCCTTGGTGTACTGTGCTCCCGGGGAGCCCCGGGTTCTTTTCCTTGGAGATGCGGGCTGAGATAGACCGTCGGCTTATCGGTAGACGATCATGGGATGAAAGCGATCAACCCACGTCCGAGCCTCGGGTGTCTGTAAGATCATCCCGCAGACAACCGATACCCCGGAGTGGACATTACGAGAGGATCTCCCGGTTGACCCATTACTTACTTTTATCGATCCGCACTAGGCAGCCTGTCTGCCTCCCTTATATTATTATGAGGACGATGATCTGTGTTACGCTGCCTGGTCAGATACGCAACCTGCCCTATGGACACCTGATCACCACACTACTTACCCACCTAGGGATTGATTTAGTAGATGAGAAGATTCAGGATAAGACTTTTTCATCAGTGCTGGACTGGAAAGCTATCTGTAGGATGGACATGCGGGATGCTCAGGTCAACGATGAGGAGAGGAACTCTCTGGTGCGTCCTCGTACTTGGGTAGAGGTGGCAGACACTGAGGCAGCAGAAGGAGCAGGGGTTCATGGGGGTGATGATGAGGATCGCATGTATATGGATGTGGACGCTATACCTCCTCCATCACCTCTACATTCTACTGGAGCTGGTCCATCTCGAGCTCCTTCACACATGGCTGGTCCTTCACGCCCACCATCTGAGGATGTGATGGGACTACTGTGTGAGATCAAGGAGGCCCAGCGCACGACGGATCTGAGAGTGGGAGAGCTTATGGATGCTCATCGTGCGTCTGACCAGCGGATGACTGCATTGATGGCTAGTCTCCAGACGACCCAGACTCAGGTAGCCTGGTTGACTAGGGTCTATGCTAAGGACTATGACAGAGACCGTGAGGCACTGTCTCCCCCATCACCTCCAACTTTATGATCTATTTTTCTTTTTATTCTTCTTTTGTATTACAGAGTAACTGTTTGGGTTGTGGACTGTATTCTGCTTTGTATATAAACTTGCTTTGGTTTGATGTATATAAAACTTGCTTACAGTGTGTTTTTATTATAGCTTTTAAATTTTTCCTAACTCAGTTCACGAACTTTTGTGGAATCACACTGGTTTAACAGACAGGGCCTGAGGGCTCTGATACCAAGTTGTCACACCCCAATTCTGCACTGTTCAGAATGGTGTGATGAACCGCTAATAAACCAACGGTTCAACAAGGATCTCGAATAGGCTGTGTCCGTTTGTTTAAACCATACACATCCACAACCATAATCAGAGTAAATACACAATAGCGGAAGTCTTAATATTAAATGAACTGAGAATCTAAATGTGATAATCATAAATAAGATATCCAATTATCTTGCATTGACTGAGACATAAGTAAATAAAATATCAAATTATATTTCCTTAATAATCCAAATAAAAATCTAATAAAAAACGCATGAGTTGCACTAACATGACGAGTCATGCGTCTCCACTATATCTTCTGCGTCCATCGCCGCAACATGCCCTTATGCGGAAGCACTCATATAATCTACCATAGTCGTACCTGCATCATCAACTAAAAATATTTGAATTCGAAAAGAGTGAGCACACATTACGGCTCAGTGAGCGAACAAAATAATGCAACAAACATATGCATGCATTCAATTCATATTTGTGGTATGGTATATAAGTTTGCATGTGCTATAGAATGGTTTAGAGGCCGCCTTACCTCTATACACGAGTGTGTGGAGCCGCCCAATGAATATCGACATTGCCTTCCCACATGCACCCACCATGGACAAGTATACACCCAATGAAAACGGCATTGCTGTACCGGCTGCCCATACCAACACGTAAGTCCCTATTGGCGAGGGCTTGCAAACTGGGCTCACAACTAACCAATCCTAATGTCAAAAAATGTATCCAAGGCCTCACCCCAGCATCCCACAATACATCCATAGAGATAGAGCTAGGGTCTAGTGACCAGGACACACCACAATGCCGCGTCCCCCCCTCTGATGCCCTACGATGTATTAGTTCTGCTAAGGTAATGGCGATACGACGATGTTAGTGGACAAGACTTGAGTAGAGATAGAGCTAGAGTCTGGTGACCAGGACACACCACGATATCACGTCCTCCCCCTGATGCCCCACTCGCATCAAATACACTAACCACACACAAACATTCACATGCCTATTCCTAACATCGCCATCATCATCATATTATATATAAACGAAATTAAATATGCATGAACAGTAATAGCAGGAATAGTAGATGACATGTGATATGCACATTACAATCATACAATCATAGAATCATACATGGCATTGGACTCAATAAATGAAAATAGTTTATTATTAGCCAATTAGTTTAGGTATTGTTCCCTCACCTTTGCTTGAGTGTAGATCCTCTTTCAAGCTTTAAGAATCACCTTTATATCACTAGGAAAACCTAACAAGTCGATAGATTTTAATTAGAAATAATTTCCAACAATTTAAGCTTGCTGTAAAGCTAGGGTCGCAGGATGGGTCGCAGGTATCTGGGACCCCAGGGTGTAGGGTCGGTCATAGGGTCGGTTACCTATCGACCCTATGTGCGACCACAACCTCCCTGGACTTCCTGAGAGCATGGGGTCGATCCTATAGTCTCGTAGGTCCATTCTAAGAATGTTCTATGGCTCATAACTATGATTTTATACATTTTCCATTGCCTATGATGATTACTTTCATGGATTTCTTCGTAACTCATCCATGGGTAGATGATTTGGGTTTCTCCCAACCTTAACTTCTTCATAAACTATTCTAGGGTCTTACATAGTTCATGGAGAATGTATTCATACCTTAGGGTTGCTGAGATTGAGAGATTTCTCTGAATTCCTTCTCTTTAGTTGTCTTCTTAAATTCTCCTTCTCTTCTTCTTCTCCTCCTTCTCTTCTCTTTCTCTCACTATCAATTAGGGTTTCAAAAGGAGTGAAAGAGGCTAAGGGACGTCCTATTTATAGAGGAAAACCTCCCAAAATCCGTCCCAATGAGTTTAGGAAAGGTTCCCTTTTGAATTAGGAAATTTTCCTAATTTTCGGTTTCTGTCTGTCATCCTAGGGTCGATGCTAGGGTCGCAGAATCCGTCGACCCTAGGGTCTCAAGTCATCCGACCCTAGGACCTGAAAAACCATGGGTTGGATTCTGTTGAGGTGGGGGTCGACCCTACTTGTTTAGGCATGCGACCCTACCCTCCATTTTACTGTTTTTGGGTCAATTTCATACCTGGTCTTGTGATTTCCTTCACGCACCTGGTCCATGTGACTCGACCATGATAGGTAGACCTGGTACAAGGTGGTAAGACCGGTTAGTTTGGTACGGTTCTTACAGAGTCACTCCAGACATTGTCTGGTCACGTGTCCGGTGTGACAATATCCGATTGGACATCATACCAGATAACCTAAGACACTTCATGAGAGTTTTCAGAGCTGTCACCGGTCTCACTATGGGTACGACCGATCAACCAGACCTGAAAACCTTCGGGTTATGCTTCTATTTGTTTTTCCTCAGAGTAGATCCTTTGTCTCGCTCTAAGGTTTCTCCTACGTTGTTCTATGGCCAGAGATACATTAGGTTACACTAGTTGATGGCTTTTTACAGCACACCCTCATAGTTATTGGACCAATGATTCCAACTTATGGAATTAGGGCTTTGAATCAATACCTGGCCGTTTATGGTATTGATCCCTGGTCATTGACCTTAACCTACAAACTTCCCTAACCATTCTACAGCGTTAGAGGGCTTACCGTTGACTTCCTGATGACGTTGGTTGAAACTAATGGCAAGTCCTTGCTCTCAAACGCTCCTCCTTTCTTAACAGCCTTCTTCTTCTTCTCTCTCAGATCTCTCTTTCTGACTAAGGTTTATGTGAGTCAACAAGAGGTCAAATTAGGAGAGTAGGCTATTATATATGGTAGAGTTGCCTTTTAGGAACCTCTCCCAGGTATAGAAGGTTTCCATAAATGAAATTAGAGAGTGGGTCCCACTAACAGTCAGTGTACACGCTAAATACATTGCCCGGTCGGATTGACCGGCCGCATTGCCCGCAAGACCGGACAAGCTGAACCAGTCAGACTGGACAAAGTTAAAGTTGTCAGTTTTGTACCTTGAATGTGTGGCCTATCATCCGAATGTCTTCTCTAGCCCAGTTATGATGGGAAGACCTATCACAATATATTAACCCATGTTAAACCGGGTTCATGGAGTGCGGGTCTTACACTCAAGCTCGTCTCTTCTTTTTCTTCACTTTCCTATTCATTCGTCTCATATGAACAGCAATAGAACGATGGTTGTGGGACATCGCTTGGAAAAATCGCAATGAATACATACCTTGAAGAAGATGAGAGCTAACCTCAAGCTGCGAACAAACCTAGAGGAAGACGAAGACTATGTAGAGGTTTTCTTTGCAAATGAAAAGGTTTGTTGTCTTAAAAACTACTAGGGGTAAAAGGGTAATTCAACAGGATAAGGGTATTTTGGTACTTAAAAAAAATGTTTACATATACAACTACAATCCATTTCTTAATGGAGTGGACCAAAGGGTTATAAGTTTCACTTTATGAGGGAGGTTTGTGTAAGTCAATCAGAGCTAGGGGAGGTCCGTGTGGTAAATGAAATGTCAAGGGGAGGTTCGAGTATATGTCTAAATTGCCCACAGTATTTTTTTTGTTGTTGCTAGAAGTCAACTTTGTATTAATATGAAAATAAAAGGATTACAAAATAACCCTCATAAGAGAGCACACCAACCTTCGGCATTGCCATTAGCAGGTGGCCCTCAAGGGACAAACATAAGCTAATTAAAACGATAACAAGGTCTGTGTGAAGCATCCCACATGACCTCTCTAGCTACTACATCAGGACAGGAGTTCCAAATGGAAGATCTTCTCTCTTTTGCTGCTTTTTTTTGCTAAATGTCAGCTACAATATTAATCTCTCTACAACAATGATAATATCTAACACTGCAGCAAGCTAACTGAACTGATAGAGCTCTCCAAGCCTGCATCCCAAACCATGGGATGTTTCCTATCCTCAAACTAGAAATGACAGACTGAGAGTCTGACTTTAACCATATCTTTTTGTATCCTAGCTTCAAGGTGTACTGGATACAATGAATTGCAGCTCTCAACTCAGCTACAAAGTTAGATGTTACACCCAGCTCATCTGCGTAAGCTAGTATTCTTCCTTTATCATCTCTCACAACACCTCCCGCCCTAGATATGCCTGGGTTTCGCAGGCTACATCCATCACTATTTATTTTACACCATTCATGGTTTGGTGGGGGATGCCAATGAAGCTCCACAATCCTCTTTCTTTTCCCTGGTTTAACTCTTAATTGTAGTGACTTAACAATTCTAAGATCATTGCTGGATCTTACCACAAATGGATCACAAATAGATAAATCATGGCAACCCACTTTTACCCACAACCATGCCAAGTATCCAGATGGCTTGATATTCTCATATACAGCTGCATTTCTTGCTCTCCATATAGCATGAAGAACAATGAATATAAGAGTTCTCCAAATCCGCTTTACTGGTGCCATACGTGATTTACTAATCCACCAAGAGAGAAGTTGAATGCCATTATCAAACTCTACCATTCCAACATTAAATATTTCACCAGCCTTCTCCCATAGTTTTTTTTAGCAAAGCTACAACTACAGAAGACATGATCAAATGTTTCTTCAGCCTCCTCACAAAGAACACATCTTGATGCTAAATTAACTCCCTTCTTTCTTACTGCTTCATCAACTGGTAGTCTTCTGCAACACCACTTCCATCCAAAGCAAGCTAATTGTGGCATTAAACCAAAATGCTAAACAAAATCTTCCCATGCTGGTTTTGGCTTCTTTTTTTCCCCCTTAATAGAGTACAAGCAAACTTTACCGAAAACATACTTGACTACTCACCAGTCCATAATAGCTCATCTTTCTGATTTTGCACATGGGTCATTTACAGATGGCCACACCCACTTCGCTTGCATAATAAAATGAGATAGTGAACATACATTCCTTTGAAGTTTGTCATGTCCAACCCAAGCCTCTCTTTTAATGAAAAATCACTAATCCAGTGATCTTTCCATAGGTTAATCCTCCTTCCATCACCGATGACCCACCTTGAATGCTTAGTAGTCCAATCCCAAAGTTTCCTTATACTCATCCATACTGGAGAAGTACAAGCATGAAGCCTAACCATTCTTGACTTTGCCAAATAGTGTCCTCTCATGAATTTAAGATAAGCCGTATCTTCCTTTTTTTATTTTCCAAATCAGCTTAGAAAGTAAAGCTGAATTTCTATGACCCATTCTGATCAACCCCAATCCACCTTCCTTCTTTGGTGCACAAATAGTATCCCACTTTACCACTATAGACTTCCTTTTCATAGGATCACCATACCATATAAAATTGAACATCCATCTTTTAGCAGCCTTGATAAGTGCTTTGGGCCACTTATAAATAGCAAAGGAGTGCACAAAGACACTAGAAAGAATTGATTTAACAAGCTCTACCCTACCTGCAAAAGATAATAGTCTTCCCGTCCAAGCATTGAACTTCTTCCTGAACCTATCCATCAAAGGATTAAAAACCTCTTTACGTAACTTTCCTTCGAACAGTGGGATACCAAGATAGGTCGTTGGGAAGGACCCTTCAGAGACTACAAATAGCTCAACATTTCCTATTGTCTCCCTCTGGACACCTCAAAAGAGAAAAATATTTTACTCTTACGGGAGTTTATTGTTTAACCACCAAATTCCTTATACACAATCAACCACTCTTTTAAGTACTTACAGGACTTTAGACTAGCTTCCATAAACAGGAAGATATCATCTACAAATAACAAGTGCGTTGGAGCCCTCACACCTCTTCCTTTGAAAACTGTTTCAATATATCCCTTTGACTCTAAATTCCTCAACACCCGACAAAAGACCTCTTCTGCAATTACAAACAGAAGGGGGGAAAGTGGGTCACCTTGATGAAGTCCTCTTTCAGTCTTAAAATAACCAATAGGGCCCCCATTCACCATGACTGAAGCCCTTGCAGACTGTAAAAGAGAGTGCACTCTGGATATAAACAATTCAGAAAAGCCAAATCTTCTAAGCACTGCAAATAGAAAATCCCACTGCAGCGTATCATAAGCTTTCTGAACGTCTAGTTTTAGAGTCATACACCTTCCTTAGTTTTGGTATTCATCAGGGTTACCAATTCAGATGCAAAGCCAACATTATCATGGATCACTCTACCCTTCACAAATGCACCTTGTTCCTCAGACACAATCTTCCTAGCAAAACTGCCTAATCTGGTTGCAAGAATCTTTGGCATAATTTTTTACACAAAATTCCCAACACAGATAGGTCTAAAATCAGAATACTTCATTGCTCCATCCTTCTTCAGGATTAGGGTAATATAATTATAATTTACCCCTTTTGGCATTCCATGTATAAAAAAAGAACGAATAGTTAGCAGCACATACATCCCTACCTACTACATCCCAAGTAGTGCAGAAGAACTTACACAGAATCCATCTGGACCAGGTGAGCTGTCCTGATTCATAGCAAAAACAATTGCTTTCATTTCATCATTTGAGGGGGTCCTATCAAGGGCCTCTACATGACCTCCATCTCAACAATAGATGGGATCACATCTAAACAATATGGATGAGGAACCGAATCTGCGCACTGATGAAACTTCTCATAGAAATCTGATACATAACTTTTTATACCATCTTGATTATCTAGTACACTTGCATCTTCTTTTTGAAGTACCTGAATAAAACTTCTACTCCTTCTACCCTTAGCATAACTATGGAAAAATTGTGACTTGCTATCCCCACATTTCAATCACTTGATTCTACTCTTCTCTGACCACAGAGCCTCTTGTAGAGCCAAAGCATCATCATATTGCTTCTCTGCCACAGATTCATGTTCTTTTAAAAACTATTATACCCAGCCACCTGTAAGGTTTCCTGCACATCTTCCAACACAGCTCTTGTTTCTACTTAAGAATCTTTAGTTTAGTTACTAAAACAAAATAGGGATACCCCCGGACTAGAGATCTCCATTCCTTTTCCACAATATCTTTAAACCCTTCATGCTCCATCCAAAATCTTTGAATATGGAAAGGTGCATTAACTAGCTTCGAGATTGATGAATGACTAACAAAGAGGGGAGCATGATCAGACCCCAATCTAGGTAGAACCCTTTGAAAAGCCTGCTCATATTTATTCCTCCAAACGTTATTGCAAAAACTCCCATCTAACACTACTTTAAACTACCCACAACTCTGTTGTTAGTCTAAGTATATTTCAACCCAGTAGAGGGAATACCTGAAAGGGAAGCAGTGTCAAGAAAAACTTCAAACTCCTTTGCAGAAGACATAACAAATCTTCCTGGCCCAGTCTTCTCTGTAGAGAATCTACAGCAATTAAAATCACCCAACACCAACCACGAGTGCAAGCCTCCATTTAAAAAAATTAATTCCACCCATAGCTCTCTACGGCCCACCTTTCTGTGATCAGCACGAGCAATACTTACCAAGTAAATAATACCATCCACCACTACCTCGAATAGATAGCTGTTGAGCAGATACAGACACCACAGTTGGCTTTAAAAGCCCTATCTTCCAGATCAGCCATAAGTTGGGAACCATATTAGCTTTAACATTGTGTATTACATTAGCTTCGTACCCCAAATGGTCGAACAACAATCTTGGACATTTCTTCGGATCTACCATAGGCTCTGCTACTCCTAACACATCAGGCCTGTATTCAGACAACAACCTCTATGACTTTCGTCTCGTTTTCGTGTTCGAGACACCCCTTATATTCCAATAAACATGACTAACCTTTACATGCACGCAAGGCCTCCAAATGAGCCATTCGAGCCTTTGTCTGGCTTGCTATCTCCACTACCTTCTTATTTCTACCTCCTTGTTTAACTGCTTGTTTTTTTAGCACCAGCTACACTCCCTTCTTGTGATTTACTAAGAGCATCATCAGCCCCAGCCACATCCTCAAAGATTACCTCCACACGGCCAGGAGAACAAGATAGAATCATCCCTCTAGCTGGAGAAGTCACAGTGGTCTCAACATCCCCCTCAACAACCTCAATACGCACAACTCCTCTATTAGTTGCAATTTCAACCATACCATGTGTACCCCTAACATCCAAATCAATAACATGAAATTCACCCTCCCCCTCTCCTCATCATCAGAGACATCACCCCAAGCACCAGTTACATTATTCCTTATTTCTTCTGAGTTAGAATTCAGATTCTTCTCTCTTGCAGCACATACATTCTCCTCTTGAATGTTCTCCCGCCCTCCATCCTTCCCAAAATCTGGCTTACCTTTACACTCCCCAGATTGGTGACCAACTTGCCCACATAATTGGCATCTAACCAGTGAGACTTCATACTCCACTAGTTGCTTAAAGAAAGCCTGCTGACCTCCAAAATATTTCCGCACAGTTACCATCACTTCTTCTGGTCTAGGGCCATTAGCTATCATATCAACACAGAACCTTGCAAAATGTCCAAATGCTTTATCTTTTGTGTTCCTATCAAGCAAAATTGGCCTGCCTAAAGCTTTCCCACTACAACAATGTTCATTTTTGGCGATGGACCAGTTTCCGTCGTATATTCTGTCGGCGTAGCTGCCGTGGATATAAATTCATATTTTTCCCAACGGAAGATAACTTCCCGTGGTTAAAATATTATATTTTTAGCCACGGAAAGTAAGTTCCCGTGGTTGAAGTTGTTGATATTTGCCGACGGTAAAAAATGTTCCGTTGGTAAAAATATCTATAATTACCTACACGTTCTCTATTACCGCTGAGGATAATACTATATTTTTTTAAATTTCCGTGGGCATAAATTTGTCTATTTACGGACGAAAACCTAATTTCTGTGGGTAAAAATTATATTTACCAACGGATATTGTTTTACCGTCGGTAAAAATAGTCTTTTTTTTTTTTTAAATTTTCCCAAGCATTACCCATACTGAAATTTTCCTGTTATAAACACTAAAAACTATATCCTGTCCTAAAACACAAGCAAAACACAAAAGACTAAAAAAAACCTAGCAACTGAAATGTAGAAGAATTCCAAGTGAATTGAAATTTATAACTGATATTCCAACCTTTACAGGGAAATAAGCTAAGTTAAAAAAAAAAGCATTGTATATATACAGTACTCCAAAGTACAACAAGAAAAATGCATTGTATACAATAACATTCCAAAATCTTATAACTCCAATCCACCAAAATGCTTCTCAGCTTCCTTCCCTTGTCTGATTCACACCATACCACTTTTCATTTCTTAGATACAAAAAGAAGGCATTCAACCATTTCAAGCATCCCATTGAACTTCTTCAAAAACCTAAATCATGAAATGCATTGAGCAAACAAATGTCAGCCTTCCATGCTTGTTGTTTGTTAAAGTCACATAAAAAAGAAAATAAGAAAAACAAAGTAGTTATATGAGATTCTACATGTACCACCACAAACTTTAGAATTTCAATATACCAATGTAAAAGATTATGAAGAACAAATAACAGATGTCCAGAGTGTAAAACTAAAAAAAATAAATTGGCTAACGACAAAGTAGTTCTCGATCAACTGCTGTGAAGAGTCATGAATGCTCATGGTTTCTTAATTTTATCAGTTTCATTCTAAAGCATGTTTTTCATGCTAGTATGCACAGATGCAATGAAATTGTTGAAATGCATTGATTGTGTGGTTTGGGCATTACATGAACATTTGTACTCTGCTCCCACTCTGAAAGGAACATACCAGTCAGTTTTCATACTACCAAATCTCCTCTTATTCAGTGGTTGTACGTGGGGGTAGGGATCTTCCAAGTGCACAAGAAAATTAATATCTATCTATCTATCTACAAAAAAGTTGCTAAGAATTCGAATACTTTCTGGATTTTCAGCTATCAATTTAAATCCTTATCCAGTATACTAATCTGTTACTAAAGATATGTAAAAAAAGAGTGAAGCTCTTGTGAAGAGCAGATTTAAACTTTTATGACAGATGAAAATTTGTACAGCATCCCCAACGAAATGGAAAATTGTCTATTTTATGACCTTCGATCATATTTTAAGATAAGGAACAGAGTGGCCTTATGCTGATTTAATTATGTACTGGTTTGGATCATAAGCAGCTGTTAGTTACCTTCAGGTAGGAACTGAATGCCCCCTTTTTTGTTGAGTTTGAGAAAGAAATAAAAGTAGACCAAGGACTGAACTGTGTTTCAAGGGGCAGTTTAAATTGCTGACCGAATGACCATACTGGACTCTCAGGTTATCAATATCAGTAGGATAGGAGGTGGACAGCAAGTAATATGATTTATGGTTCTAAGTGAACCTATTGAAATAGATGAATCTGGGCAGTGCCTAGAATGATATGATTTAAGGACTGGACCAGCAATGTGTTCTGGTTAATGAATAAAATAAAATGACAGTGGAAAAAAAAAGGGTAGCTCAAGAAGCTGACCAATGTGATTCTTGTGGACCTCAAACTGAAATACTAGTGTAATATGCATGTAAAATTATTCACCCAGAAAAAATATGCATGTAAAATGAACAACATATGTACTGTGTTCAATGGACCTAATGATTCTCTGTACTTGCTAAATCACAGTAAAACCTTAAGTGAGTTGGTAAAAGGAAGGTCCAATTAAGTATTAAAAAAAAAAGGGTGGTCCAACTCATGATAATCTTTACAGTACATTGAAAGGAAGGTAATTGTTAGTATGTTTATTCACTATACATAAAAGTCTTATGATAAGACAATGCTTAATGGAGGTTTAAAGATCAGTGGTTGGTATGTTTCACATGCTAGGAGATCAAGGGAGATGTTGGTTTTTTTTTTTTTTTTTTTAAGAGAAAGAGTCTACCTATTTGCTGGAAGGTATACTATTAGAACCTATGGACTGAAAAATATATGAAGTCACTGCTGTATAGAACAGCAGGTTATATTTTACAGATCTTATGTTAATGAGTAGTGGTTCATGACAAGTTAGAATCTTATATTTTGATGTGTTTTAGATGTCAATTCTCTGGTCAGCAACAGGCTTATCTATGGGTGTTTCAATGTTAAAAGAGTAGAAGGAAAAAGGAGAAACAAAAATAAGGCCTTTGACCCAAAAAAAAGAAAAATAAGGCCTTTGGACCCAGGGAGGCTCGTCCTCAGCAGCCTGGCAGCTTGCCCAACCTGACAAAAAAAGCCAAGCCCTTTGGGGCAGGCCAATTCTCTGAGAAGGCTCTTTTACCCCCAGGTTGTGAACTAATAATTTAGCTATTTTGCTCCTATATTGTGAGTTAGTATTTTAGCCGAATTTAAGAAGGGTCATTTTGGCCGAAGGACCAATTTACCCCTAGAATTGTAAATCAGTGTTTTTGGCAGATTTTTGAAAGGAACTGATCAAGCTTTTCCACATAGCTCAGGGGAGAGAGATTGACAATGCACTAGGTGAGGGGACTTACCTGTGTATGTTTAGATGTGATGTTTATTGAATGCTGAGTTGTGATGATTAGAATCACTAGCTATAAATGAATGCAAAGGTTTGTTTTCTAGACATTACCTATTATTTTATGAAGAACCATGTTAAGTTAATAATGATAAACAGAATTACCAGATAAGCAAGAAAGAGAATGCCAGAATGGGAGCCATTCTGGATAAGCCATAGTGTCAGCACAAGGCCGACAAGAAAAAGAAAGTGTTAGTGTCAGGCCAACACAATGAAAGGAAGAAAGTAAAAATAAATTGTAATGACATGTTAGAGAATCCATGTTTGTTTCCTTTCCCATTATAGGGTTAGGTAATGAGTGGAGAGTGTGGTATTCTCCCACGAGGGGTGAACCTAGACACACCCACAAGGGGTGATTCCAGCTAGCCACCCACGAGGGGTGAAACTAGAAGAGCTCAACTAGACAAGAAAAGTAAGTAAGCCATAGGTCCAACTGCCCGTGCACAAACCAGAAGGAAGATAACTTTTTACCTAGGCCATGTAGAAATGGACATCTAGGACTGTTGCATGTATTTGCCACCTATGACATGTATTGCTGCCATGATTGTTGGATGTTAATTCCTCACTATGTATGTTGAGTGTTTATCACCTGTTCAGTGATTTTAATTGCCATCTTGCCCCAGCTTATGTTGTCACCTGTTCTATGATTGTCATCCTAGTTTCCAAAATTTGTCAAATTTACATACCATGATCTTACAATAAACAATAAAACCTTTGAAGCTCATAACAGAAACAGCTCCCTAGTCTGCATAACTCTAAGGGTTTACTGATTTTCTGATCCCTAGGCTTCCAACATATAAGCAAATAGTCGCTGGGATTGTGTGCATAAAAAGTGTACCTGCTTGCTATAGCCATTGCATTTCCTACTCGCGACTGAAAGGCAATGTCAAGCAATCCATATATATGTTGGCTCAGAATAATACCTCTGTTAAAAGGAACAGGGATATTGAATGAGTTCCGATCAAGCCATGTATAATACACCCTGTTGACGGGATCAAGGATATTTCTTGCTTGAATCCTTTGCCCCATATATGTTTCTTCCATGATGGTTTTGAGTTCCTATCTAGTTCATAAAGATCCCCCATGGAACTGCATTGAAAGTATTCATGTTCAGAATTTGCAAATGAGAAAGAAATCATGCTCTGTGCCATAAAAGAGAATGAATTTATTACTGATATATATATATATATATATATATATATATATATATATATATATATATATATATATATATATATATATATATATATATATATATATCTATTTGGTCTTTCATCAGAAATCTTTATTCACCAAAAATTGATCTTCGAGGACCAGACAATATAGTCTTCACTATATATGTAGAAAAGAACTACTGATAGCCTGTACACAGTTGTTTATAGGATGGGGACCTACCTTACAGTAAATATTACATCCAGTATTCCGGTCTAATGGTGGCAGCATCAACTATGGCTGCAACATTTGCACCAGGGGGTCTGCCATGATATATCCACCTGCTCAACAAAATCATTTTCAAATCCAAGGAGCCACTGGATTGTGTACTTGAATTAGAATCTTAAAATTGTGCACTAATTTTCTTACCTCCAAGGTTCAACTTCACTAAGTTCTAACAATGATCCATCCATAGTGGAGAAGTAAACTTTCCTGTGTAGAAGTAAACTTTCCTTATCAGGAACCATGATAGAAAGAGAGATCATAGAGAAGTGACTAAATATGATAGAAGGAGATAGAAGAGATGCCACTAAATATGATAAAGGAGATAGAAGAGATGCCACTAAATATGATAGAAGAGATGCCACTATGATTCAACCTGGTGAGTTTCAATTGCAGTTGGACTTTGCATTGTCATGAATAACCAAGTTCAAGAGATTCACTTATAATACAACAATTTAAAGTGATATACTCACCCTCTGTACAACCTCGACTTGATTAAGATAAGACTTGGTTCTGTTTCCATATGTGGATCTCGCTCAAGTTTAGGTGTGCGTTCAATCCAAAAGGGCTGTGAACTCTCACTCAGTTGCATCTGGAGGTAAAAGAGAAGAATCATTTTGACTGCCCATTGCTTCAATATTCACGGTTTGAGTTTCATATTTGAAGTTATAAATTTATGTATGTCTTTATTATAGGCTTACAGACAACTGATCATTGTAAAGTCTACATATTATCTATATAACTAGTGTCTGCTACTCCCACTTCTAGAAAGGAGGAAACAATTTATTGGATTATTGAATTAATTCTAGCATCACATTTTATCAAAACGATGTTTACCAAGTTTTTAGTCAAAACCCTTTTTAAAGAGTTTTTGTCAGACTAAGCTTTCCTCTGATATCAAAAGAGCAGCAGTGGATGCAGAACTCTACCTGATATAGATTCCCTGCTTCAGAGGGTGCCAGGATAGTCTAATTGACTATAAAAACTGAAACAGCAGGACCTGCCGATGTTAGAAAATCATGGTGTGCAATTACCCACCGCACACCATTCCAAATCCTTTCATAGATAGACCCACTTTCTCCTGTCACCCAAATAGATGTTTCAGACATTTTAGTCAGTGAAATCCTCCTCCTCACAGGCAGAAGAACTTGATCAGAACTCTCCTCTGCTAATTCTCTGTCATTATGAATGGATTTTGAAACCTCTCCTTGTTCAGGAGCATCAAATCCTTCCTCCAATCGATCTTCTTTCTTCCTCGGCTGAGAAATAGAACCCACTTTAGTACAGTTCCCATTGATGCAAGAAACCAAATCGAAAGGCAATTCCACTTCAATCCAACTGCTGGATTGCTCATAAAACTCAAGGCACATCATACCTACTCACATCGTCTTCACTTTTTGTAGACCTAGAAACGAAAATCGCAGAGAGACAGAAACCTATAAGAGAGAATCAGAAAAAAAAAATGAAATCGTAAAGAGAAGAAGAAAAAAAGGAGGGGGAGGAAGAAGAACACATACCTCTGGTTCTCCAGGGAAGAGATGCTGGTTCGCCAAGGAAGAGATGCTTTTGAGTTCTCTCAGCCTCTCTGCCCACTCCTTTGCGAAACCCCTTTTCCTCCCCCATCTTTCTCCCCATCTTTCTTCCTCTTCTTTTCCCACGAGAATCTGAATCCCGTGGACAAAATCCCGTCTCTAAATTCTAAGCTATGATATGGTTAATTCTATGATTTTTGGCCACAGGTATCTAAATACCGTGGCCAAAAATGATTTTTACCCACGGGAAATTAAATCCCGTGGTCAAAAATGATTTTTACCCATGGGAAATTAAATCCCGTGGTC